>WJQU01002644.1:0-22499 GCA_029228625.1 Pseudolycoriella hygida | reverse complement strand
CAAACAGCTCAACCGATCATCCTAAACTATTTTTCCCTGAAAGATACATGTCTCCCATGATTCAAGTTCGAAGATGAGCAATATCGATCAAGTGGTTCCGGAGTATGGTCGAGGAAGTTACCAAAAACATGGTTTTTCGAGGGTCGGTGAAGCTTTTTCGCAAATATCTCAGCAAGTATAGCACGGAAATTGATCATGTTGGTGTCAAATGAAAGGATTTGATGTCAGAAAATTGGGAAAAATCTTTTGTGGGAATCGGGTCAGGGGTCGGAGCACCGGGACCAATGTAATCGACGAAATTGAGTTTCTTGGCCATATACGAAAACAGTTTTTCGTGTTTATTTCCTTAACTATGCAATATGGAGATTCACTGTCAAAGGCGTTGTAGGGAGTGAAATTTTAGGGTACACGTGTTTCAGGGTTTTGGGTAAAAATGCCTCAATCCTGGGATATAACCGCTTCTAGAATTGGGAGGGATGATCCATATTTCTAGAACTATAAGAGTTAGAAAGTTGCTTCCAAAGACAAAGTTGTACAAAATAAAATTTTAGAGAACACGTGTCTCAAGATTTTGGGTAAAAATGCCACAATCCTGGGATATGACCACTTCTAGAATTGGGAGGTATGATCCATATCTCTAGAACTATAAGAGGTAGAAAGTTGCTTTCAAAAGCAAAGTTGTAGAGAATAAAATTTTAGCGAACGCGTGTCTCAGGTTTTTGGGTAAAAATGCCCCATTCCTGGGATATGACTACTTCTAGAATTGAGAGGGATGATCCATATCTCTAGAACTATAAGAGGTAGAAAGTTGCTTCCAAAGGCAAAGTTGTAGAGAATAAAATTTTAGAGAATACGTTTCTCAAGGTTTTGGGTAGAATTGCCCCTATCCTGGGATATGATCACTTCTAGAATTGGCAGGGATGACCTATATCTCTAGAACTGTAAGAGGTACAAAATTGCTTCCAAAGACAAAGGTGTAGAGCATAAAATTTTAGCGAACACGTGTCACTGGGTTTTGGATAAAAATGCCACAATCCTAGGATATGACCACTTCTAGAATTAGCAGGGATGACCCATATCTCTAGAACTGTAAGAGGTAGAAGGTTGCTTCGAAAGGCAGAATTGAATAGAACAAAATCTTAGAGAACATCGCCCATTCCTTATTGGATATAACCATTTCTTGATTTGAATGGTCTGAGATGTACTTCGGTAGGGCCTTTGACATTACCTTGGGTAATTTCTATGGATCTTTGAAATTCTTATAGTTATAAAATAACATAAAACGTTGGATTGTTTGCTTATTACTATATTAAGATACGTTCGAGTCTTTTTGCAAGATTTCTTCTATTTGCCACATCTATTCTGCTTGTCACAACTATTCTGATTCGTACGGGTCTTTGGTTATGTTTATTTATGAATTGTATGTTCGACTATGTTGCTCGTTCATTAATCTCACCATTTAATACGCAACATGTCCTTTTAATGCTTATATGCAAGTGTTTCAATCGTAACCACTCCTTTTAGCTTTTACATCACTAAAATCTCTATACTTGGACAGAAGCTGATGTCGCGCTAATTGCATAATCAAACATCATATAGCAATGAAAACATACCTTTGTAGGACTCGCACGAAATAAATCTAGGTCAATGTTGATGGTTTTTCGACGTGTGAGGAATTGAAGTCCATTTACCAAAAATATTATTAATCCGAAAAGAGTTAATGATCTTCCATGAATTGTAACAAAAATTTCTGGCTATTTCCGGTTTGTTAGTTTCTGATCCTTATAACATTTCATTAAATATGTATCGATTCAAACTTTTGCAAAATGATTAACTTTTATCGTTACTATGCGGGATGACACGCATAGCAAAAATCTATAATTACGTTCTCTGAATTGTAGATTTAAAAACTTGTTTCGTATATATGATGAGGATTTTTCGGTTAAATTGTTTCACATATATACATTTTCTAACACACATTTCATTCAGTCACGTTTCTCGGGGTGATAAGAAAATTATGAGCACGCATTCGTAACTAAACAAACTTCAACGTAATTTTTTTTTTTCGAAAATGCGTCCGATTATCACTGTTCGGATGAAATTATTCAAAAACTCATCCAGTCATGGTTGCTATATTCCATATTTATTTACATATTGCATAATGCGGATTTTTATATACTGAGTTTTGAATTTCATTAGCTGATACGCCGATTCAAACGGTTCAAAGTTCTACAAAAATTTAGTATTTTAATATTAAAGAAAAATTAATTTATATGTTATATTGATAGACAGCAGACATGAGAGCCGTCTACAAATTGTCGGCGGCGGCTGTCAATCTGTTTTAGCCTGCTGGAGAACCACAAGTTTTTCGATTACAAATTTTTTGTCAATTGGAAAAATATAATTTTTTTTTGTCCGGTTCCAGCCGGTTCAAGTCATTTTTTTAAGGGGTTTGTCGGTCTAACAAACAGCTTTCGAATGAAGATGGTCAAGCGTGTTGCGCCGTATTCACGTGATCAATCAAAAATATCGAGCATCGGATGTAAGTATGGTGGTCTTAGTTTTTAGGGCCACAGTCTCCTGGTCTCACTCCTGCTCTTCACCATGTCCGGGCCCGCTGAGTATCAAGGATGGTAGCGCTCGTGAAAAATTTGAGCGGCGCTCGCGCTCGAGCTGAAATCTCAAAAATCGAGCGGCGCTCACGCTCCATCGTGGAACTCCATAAAAAGGATTTATTCTTCGTTACAATATCATAGAGAATGAAATAAAATGCCATGGACGGACATTCGGTCCAAAGAGTCCAGCTCAAGTTCAAAGCTTAGTTAAAAAGAGCTGGAGGAGCGCGAGCGCTAAAAATAAGCGGCGCTCATACTTCCGCTCGTCAGTTTGAAAAATGAGCGGCGCTCATGCCAGCCTTGCTGAGTATATATGCGAAATAATTTTGTGTTCTTTCCGTGTGCATACGTACTTCTCGCTTTGTTAGTAGTAACTTTCGTTAGTTTGGCTCTTATCACGAAATTTTGTCCTCATGTAATGAACAGCTTTTGCAGGGTCCAATGTAATGTACTATTTTTATCGCAGATTTAGTGAAAAGTTTCAAATAAGTTCAATCGGTGCATCAATTAATGTAGCCACTTCCATAAATCGAAATTAAATTAATAATTTTAACTACATTGTACTGACAACTTATTCGAACTATGCTTAATATGCGTTGCATTATTCATTAATTTTATTGATAAAGATATTTAGATTGTCAATTTAAATGGCGAGATTAATTTAATATTAATTCTTCTGTTAGGTCAATAAACCAATAAATTTCAAGAAATTATCAGTTCGAAAATGAGATTCTTACGCACATTCTACATTTTTTTTTCAAATCGTTTGGTTACTGAGTATAGTGACGCAAGTTCCTCTACATTAAAAGTAAAAATAACAAGAGAGCATGTTACCAGTTCGTTTACGGCTTTACATGCATTTGGGAGCTAACAGTTAAGATATGCCGTGTTAGCGTCAATGAAGAAAAAACCAATTTTTCGTGTCAATTTTGAAAATTTTCGCCTGCGGCGCTACCACTTTTCAATAATTTTATTCAATTTCCGAAAAGTCATTTACCTCAAAAAATTCGGTTTCGGAATTAGCATAATTTATCCAATATTTCACAAATCGTACCTACTGCCACATTAGATGTTTAAGGAATGAATTAGAGGAAATGTTTCAATTTAAACTGATTCTATTGTGTAACGTCGCGTCCGGTGGAGAATGGTGCAGTCGTTCAAGGTGGAAGCGAATGACCTGAACATGAGAAGAATTGTGAAAGGAAAGAGGAACACGAATAACTAATGGTATGTACGTTGAGCTCAGAAATAAGAGAAATGAAGTGAGATGAATGCGTGTGCGTTATCAGAGGTGTAGACGGTCTGGTGTGAATGTTGAATCCCGAAAAGCGGAGTACACACATGGGTACGAGAAATATAGTCGTGCAATTGCTTCCACTAAGAGGACAAACTGGCAACAGTTTGTTAGTTCGAAGGGAAACAATGACCCATGGGGTTCGGTGTACAAGTTGTGTAGGCGAAAGCATGCCAAAACGAATATTTGTAGCTTGAAAGTTGGGGACGCAATGACTAGATCGTGGGAAGAAAGTGCGCAAGCACTTCTCTCCGCTCGACTGCCGGAATCGGTGGTCGATAGAGTCATTCGTGAAACCATAAATGAGAGGCCGCTGTGTTCACTTTAGAGGAAATAAGTGAAGCAGTGTATAAATGTAGGGTCAGAAGGGGCGCTGGATTCTACTAAGCTTAGGGCGCTGGAAATCAGACCCTGTCTTGAAAAAGATTCCAACAGGAATATTCTCATAAAAGAAGCTATCGCAGCCAACAACGTGAAGTATACAATAGTATATTATATCACTTGGACTGAGAAGGTATGATTTTGACGCAGGTGTTAAAAAATTGTTGTAAGTCAACTTAACTGTACGCACCCCAGCTGTTGTCTGAAAAGTTCACATTAGCGGGAAAAACAGTTCCTTTGAAATTGACATGTTTGAACCAATAATATAAAAGTGCCTACAGCTATTCTTCGATAATTCTAGGTAGTGAGGATTTTGATACTTCCTACCAGAGCCTATTATTTGGGAACAAATTTACAAAACTTCCCAAAAATTTCTAAAAATTCCCAAAATTTCCCATAAATTACCAAAATTTCCCAAAAATTCCCAAGAAAAAATATAAAAATATAAAAAATTTCCAAATAATAATTTAATAGTAAACTTTATGATGAAGGGCATCTCTTTCCAGACAAGTTGAAAATCCGAAATTTTGGATTGTCTGCTCAGCAAAATTTTTAGTTTTAAGTTTCAATCTTTATTAGGCTCCAATAGCGTCATTTTGGCACTAATTTGTATTTTCTGCGAAGTGTGATGGCTGAAATGCACTAGGGCTCGTTAAGGCTCTCCTAGCGCTCAACAAGAAAGGGGTAAAACAAATGTTTTTCGTATCGGATAATGTAACACAAGGGCATTGTTTTCAACCGGTTTTGAGCGTTGTGAGGAATTGAAATCAAAATTTCCCAAAAAAGTATAAAAAAATTCCCAAATAATAGGCTCTGCTTCCTACATATAAAATCTCTGAAAATCGATTGTACGCACCCTCATATCACTCGCAATTTCAAGTTTTACTTAAAGTGGCCGATATCCGATCAAACTTATTTGGTAAATAATACATCCAAGGCAATTGAGAGCCGTGACATGGATATGCGTCACATTTACATTTTGCGATATGTGCGCTTTGTAATAAAGCCTTCTCTGATTGCGTAAGTTGATATTGAATGAAGTCGTTAACATCGAATAAAGTTTTGATTAATTGAAATTCAGTCACGTATGGTAGGGTCAAAACGATTCTACAAACATTCGATAAGCATGACTAGAAACTATGTTCTTATCATAAAAAATGACCCCATTAATGTTTTAAGGATTTATAGAGAGAATGAAATGAAAGTAAATTGTAAGACAAGCTAGCTAGACCCACCCGAAAACCTTATCATTGTTTCTCTATTTTAGTATTTAATTTAACACAAAAATTACTTTTGCAATTTAAATATGCAAGAGTCAGTCAGCCAAAAATATGTTCATTACTAAAAATAATACGCTTGACAGCTAACACCCAATCAGCGAACATTTCCAGCTTGATAACATCTTTATTTAAATCAGGTTATTTTTTGTCTATTTGTGAGATGATGCATAGAGCCAAATAATCAGGCCTCAACGTAAAACTTAGTTTGAAGACGTCATTCGATTCGTTACATTTTTTTGTGTCTTGTAACCGAGAATGAAAAAAGCGGTTGCTGAATTTATCATATGGAGTCATCGACAAGTTTATTTCAATGAAATAGAAAAATAAAAGAGACAATAATCTAAGTGAATTATGAAGTTAATGAAACAAGTTTCTCTATTTCACGTCGGTCATTGTTAAACGAGACTTTCAAACGACACGATAGATGTTCAATTATTTGTCGAGAAATATCTGTGAGAACATGAGATCTTTCATTAATCTAAAGTCTGGTCTGGAGTGGTTTTGGGGTGAATGGAAAAGAAAATGTTTTCAAGACAAACGGTTTTATATTTTTTATTGACACGCCGTTCAATGCTGCGTCAAAATCCAATGCTGCCTGGCAACGCATAAGAACCTCGTAACGAAAGAGAAAAAAGATTTTGTATGGATTTTTTCATACGAAATATTTTCTCTCTTTCATCGCAAGGTTTTTATGCGTTGCACGTCAGATTGGAGCTCCGTTGAAAGTCCCTCTTCCTCCTAATGAATAAAAAGCGATTCCATTTGTGCTTTTGTTCACTATCATGAATTTTCTACACATTTATTGTACTCTCCTACCTGGCCAATATTTAGTATTTGTATAGTAACGAACAGGAGAATTATAGCCCGGGAGTGCATTTTCCTTCTACAAATTGGTCACTTCATATAGCAGAACGAATGTATAAGCAAAATGCACTCCTGGGCGATAAATTCTATTTTTTGTCTCCGTTTACATGACAACCGAGAGTATTCTACTGTTTTACTGTCAACTTTCATCTAAACAGAGGCAAAAAGAGGAGCTAAGCGGACGACTGCGCGATAAGTCGAGTAAACAATGTTTTTATAAGCGAATTCAAATATTGGGGTATGGGGGGCGAAATGGTAATGAGTTAATTGTGTTGCTTGAAATACTCGTAACATACAAATTTTAAACCCAAGTGACCCATTTATCTTATCACCGAAAATTGAGAGTCATGACATAGCCGTTGGGTTGGGCCACAATACAAAATACAAAGAAAAGCGTCGCGCATTTCTAGTACGGTTTCGTGCTGCGACCTATCCCATGACTGTTTCATTGGATCAGTAGTTATGAGAGCGATTCCCAGCCAATAAAACTTAGTTTTTGTAGGCACTGTCAAACTTTTGTATTAAAATTTTGACATTCGAGTTCCATCTTAGCAGCCAAGGGGAAAGCATGGCTGTGCTTGGGGAGACTGGCCTTAATAGCTTCGCTTGGCTTTGGCTCGTGTACGTGGTGTTCGTCTTTTTTATGAAATTTTTGGGTGTTTTTGAATTGGTTGCTGATGTAAGTGGTACTCGAATGGGATTAAGTCTACCCCCCGGTCCAAATGAAAATGAAAAAAAAAAAATTGTGTTTTGTAAAGGAGGGAACGCCATCGTGAAAATTAATTGTTGAAAAAGCGTTCCACCATGCCATTGCTGTAAGACAACATAACAATAAAACAGTTACAACGCGTGAGTATAGTTTTTCTTTTCAAAAGCAATGCTTTAATTAAAGCAAATTGGACATTGCCTACAAGTGACCATTGACCAATTAAATTAGATGCAAACTGGTCAGATCAATTTATAATCCAGCCCTACAACCGACCTGTTTTTTCCCAACCCATACGATATTATTTACAAGTGTTAAAGAAAATATGCGAAAGAAACTTACACAATTGTACAGCTTCAAGTCACGAGAATATGAGAAATATAAAATTCAACTATGAAAATGCAGTCACAATAAAACAAAGTATCTGCTATTGATACCGTTCATTGACCGCACAGATAGTTACTTAAAATTGACTGTACTGTCCAGAACCAAACCAATAACGTGTTGGAATTCGTAAGTGATAAACAGAAACATAAAATAGACCTTTTGCAACAAAAAAATGCTACAATTCAAAATTTCTAGAAATGAGATAACTTGTAAGTAGGACAAAAAAATTTTATGGCAAAAAATTTAACAGATTTTTTCCATTAATGTTCAATGCTACTGCGTACGAACTATACTAGTTGGTTCGGTCAACAAGCTTTTTGATTTATTCTGAATAAGTTATCAGTAAAATTAAGGCGTGTCAGAAACGTTTCAAGCAATAAATCAACGAAACATTTTGACTTATCGTTTTTATTATAATTAAAATTATATTAAACGATACCGCAAATTCAAGAGACTAGCAATTGAGTGTACAGCAACATATTCATTTGTAAAGATTTTACAATTTACAGAAGTTCCAGCATGTTATCACTCAACAAAATTTCATTGTTCGAACAGTGTAACTGTTTTGAAATAGTAGTTTTCCTAGCGTATGCGAAGATTTTTTCAGCGAGTATGAGGTTCCACCACGAGCCGGAGGCGAGATCTGGAGTCAGACGAGCTTAGGAACAACAATATTGCGGTAAAATAAATATGAAATTTTATTACCGCACTCAAACGAGTTATGAAAACATATTTTTTGCAATTCACCGACAAAAAACTCGCTTGTCCGTGCGTCATTTCGATCATGAGGTTACTTTTCACATTAATGCGACAAGACTTTTTTAACACACTAGTGCAATAAACTTTTTTGAACTAGTGCGTAAAAATCACTTTAACGCTCTAGTGGGATAAAATTTTATCGCACTAGTGCGTGAAAGCTGTTTTTTCGCACTAGTGCGAAATAATTGAACGCACGATGTGTTGCTGAACTAACCTACGGTTCGTGTCGGCAATCTCACGTGCGTTAAGCTACCTTCATACGTAACTTGTATCAAAAACTACTATTCTGATTAACTAAAATGGTACTTTCTTCAACGGCATAAAATGCGCGCAGTTTAAGGCTACTATTTTAAGATACTCAGAATGAAGGTGAACGACTCTCAACGAAATTACAATCCAATTTACAAATTATCGAAATAGATCTCCAGGAGAAAAAAATGGCAAATTGAAAAAGAAACATATGAAGGGACCCGTACCCGTACGTATCAGAATAGTTGTGGTAAACAGAGTTGATGTTACGAAAAGACTCGAACGTATTTAAGTAAATATTATCTTAACTCTTAAGTGTATGAAATTACGTTCACATTAAATTATATTGGAAATTGCCGAGAGCACAATATTGAAAAACCCGTGAAAAACCCGTGAAGAAATGGCGTAAAAGAACCCTCCCGAAAGCACAAAATTGACCCCCAAATAGAAAAAAATGTTCATGTCAATTTTTTCTACAACATAGCAAAAAACCATTTTTTGTCTAGAGCCCGACCTCAGGAAAGACCTCGGACAAATACTTACAAAGACAAAAATACTTCCCTCAATTTTCTCTACAACATAGTGAAAAACTATTTTTTGTCTAGGGCAGACCTTTCGACCGACCTAGGGCCATAAGGAAATGCCTCGGACACATAATTTCATAGACAAAAATGTTTCCCTCAATTTGCTCTGCAACATAGCAAAAAAAATTTTTTTTGGTTAGGGCCGACTTTAGGACAGGCCTGAGGCCCACTTCAGCCTTAAGCACAGGCGACGGGTCCAAATTTGTTTTTGAATATAATTCGGTACTCTCTTACCTCTCAAATAGAAAAAGAATCCACAAAATCAGTTAGTATTTATCCAACTTATGTAAGCAAACACGTTGGGCCCTAGTAGAAACTCAGTTTTAAGGTCGTGACTGAGTCTAAGAGTTTCTAATCAAAAAAATTTCTTCCATAAAACGGGAGACAATCCTAGACCTTTCGATTAAGAAAAAATTGGAAAATCGGAAGATATTTCCTCGAGTTATGTACAAAAAGCATTGTAGAACGCTAGCAGAAGCTCGTTTTAAGTGCCCCAGCTATATCCCAACCTCAAAAACATTTCTTCTACAAATTGTTGGGCTTTCATTTTTTCGAGCAATGTGTTTGCTCACTTAGTCTTTAACTGAATAATTAATTTTAATGACAGAAAACATTTTCTAAAAGTCACAAATTGATAAAAAGAATTTAAGTTAATGATCGCCATGTTTATTGGCTTTTCACGTTTACAAATATTTGCAAATTTGCAGTGAAATATTGGAATTCACATTTCTAGCAAATGTAAATGTTTTCTCTAAAAGTGATTCCGCAATTTCGTTTGGGAATAGGTTAAGTATGCAATGACGACATAGGCATTCGCTTTCATTTAAGATTTTAAGAGAAAAACGTTACAGAAAATTGCGACTTTTTCCATACAAATTTTCATTAGTTGAAAAGATTCCGACAGATGGCTCTTCAGTAAGCAGTGTGCACTCTTAATAAACTAGAGGAAGGAACAATCTAGTGCATGAAAGAACTATAATTGCTGGATGCTTCGGAGATTTTCAGAAAGACTGTAACAAAGTACGCCATCAATTTCTGAAACGCCAGGTTAATACTTTGCCTCCGCTCATTCCAAAAATTTTTTATGAGCGGAAGGTAAACTTTCGACCGCCGACAACGAACGGTTACAATAAATTTAAACTTTTTCTACTTATTGGGGTAGAAAATAACGATTTTGATAAGAATATGTAAAATAAATGGATAAAATCTCGCGAGAAAATTTTCTTCGTCATCCATTCAACTTATTTAATTGAATTGCGCTCGTTATGTAAATAATCACTTTTTATGAAGTACGGATATATTGTTGGTGATGTGACCTCAGACCTTTAAACGAATGAAGGCAAAACGAATTGATAATTTAACAAGTGCATCTAAGAATTATTTTTTATTTGACGAGATCACTCCACTTTTATCTCGAATGCTTCCATAATTAATATTAAAATTCAAAATTATTTTGCTCTGAAATTAACAAAAGGCGAGCGAAAGAAATTCAGAAGAGTAAGATTTTTCTCACCTGTACAGAGTTGCGCTAAATTGTGTAAAAGCCTAAAATGACAGTTAAGAACGCTGATAGAAATTTAAGATTTAATTAAATTTCTACGCTAAACTTGATGGTTAACTTGAAAATCACTTAGTTTATAAAGTCATTTGTGTTAATTAGTAAACACATCCAATTGAAATCTAAATACTAAACGACCGGAACAAATTCTCACTGAACGACCACTTTCCTAGTCAGTGTTCTATTCACTTCGCTCAATAGCTGTTATATCCGTTCAAACTCTTGTAAATGACTGACAATCCACCGACATCTCTTATTTATAACGAAACATCTCGCGACATTATTTTAATCAATTCAATTGAGTAGGTATACAAAATTCCGAAATAAAATTGTCCTAAGTCATTGCTACAAATAAATAAGATCACGCATCCCCTCTTCAACCAAAAAAAAAGAGGAAAATAACTCACTCACTCGATGGGGGTTGTGACCAATAAAAACGATAAAATTGGCGCCCTGCGTATTCGTAATTCATGGATAATTTTCTAATTTTCCTCATCAAAACTCCCCAGTTGGCAAGTTGTTTCACTTGGAATTATTTACAAATTGTATGTTACACGTCTTTTTGACATATTTCATTTTATTATCCATGTTGTGTGACGGAATCTTTTCTACACAAAATAAATGAAAAAGCGTTAGATGGGATAACCTTCGACTTATGTGTATTCCTTTATTGCCATGCATGTTACAATATCTTAAAAATAATATTGGAACAGTAATTTGCGTAACAAAGAACGGAAATAAAAAATTGAGCCGCGCCAAATCAGAGGGCAGCTGTAACGCAGACTGATTTTTTTTTTAATTTATAATTTATTTCATCAATGGCCGACACATTTTTAAAAGTTTAAGTTTACATTTAAACCAAGAGTTAATTGAAATTAGAAGAAAATTGAAATTGAAAATAGCCCGTCATTCAATCAAGCACCAACGTCTCGTGTAGTCAATGGTCCACCTGAAACAAAAAGGATTAGTGGAAACTAGTCGTCTAGACTAGCTGTTTTTGCGCAAATCGACGTGACTTAGATTAGAACCAAAGGATCAGTTTTTGAAATGCTGATCTTATCATTCAGTCTTTACGTAATTCACGTTTCACAATTCACTTGGAATGTTTTGAAACCACAGTAGTGAAAAGTGGTTGAATGCCATGCTCATAAAGATCATATTTTGTCCTGTGTACGTTGACAAAGAGAAAGTCATCAGCATGAGTAGATCTAGAATTTTCACGTGTCAAAATCATCGAAATATAGGATTGGCTTATGGCCCGCGTGTGCCAAAAGTCTACTCAGGTGAGGACTGGCTAATGGCACGCGAGTGCCAATAGCATCAACCTATAAAATATGCTTTTATATTGGATTTTATAAATCTCCAACGAACTAGAATAAAACCAAAAACATATGCGAAGACCCGTACGTAATGCGAAAAGCCTCGATGTACCAAACTCTTACTATTATCATAAATATAATGCGCATCAGAATGCATAGTCAAGTTCTTTTAGAACTATCAGAATTTAAACGACTCTCAGAAATTACCCAAAGTAATGTCGAAAGCCCTCCCGAAGTACATTTTCTGAACTCTGATACCAATCACGCGTTGTTTAATGTTCTTATCCCTCTGAGTTCTAAAAGTGGCTGAATCTCAGGATTGGGACATTTTTCGGGAAAACCCTGAAACACGTGTTCGATAACATTTAATTCTCTACAACTTTGCCTTTGGAAGCAACTTTCCATCTGTCATAGTTCTTGATATATGAATCATCCCTTCCAATTCTAGAAGTGGCTGAATCTCGGGATTGGGACGTTTCTGGGGAAAACCTTGAAACGCGAGTTCGCTAAAATTTATTTCTCTACAACTTTGCCTTTCGGAGCAACTTTCTATCTGTCATAGTTATTGATATATGAATCATCCCTACCACTTCTAGAAGTGGCTAAATCTCGGGACTGGGACGTTTCTGAGTAAAACCCTGAAACACGTGTTCCCTAAAATTTGATTCTTTACAACTTTGCCTTTGAAAGCAACTTTCTATCTATCTTAGTTCTTGATATATGAATCATTCCTTCCAATTCCAGAAGTGGCTAAATCTCGGGATTGGGACGTTTCTGGGGAAATCCCCGAAACACGTGTTCGCTAAAATTTAGTTCTCTACAGCTTTGTCCCAGAAAGTAGCTTTCTAACTGCCTTAATTCTAGAGATATCTGAGAAAAAGTCTCACCTACCCCCAAAAAACCATGTTTTTGGACACCTTTTCGAACATATTTCCGAAACTACCCGATCGAGTTTGCTCATCTTTGAACTTGAACCATAGGACGGACATATTATGTACCTTTCAGCGAAAAAAAAGTTCCGGGTGATCGACGCAGCCGTTTCGAATAAAAAGTGGAGACGGACAATTTTTTAAATATTGGATGTGTGGGAGCCCTGAATTTGTAGTAAACGTATAGGACCTTCGTACTTCGTACGGGTCCAATAACTTCTTGTTTACTTTTAATTGTGTTTGCGAAGCGAAAATCAATATTTTCGTGGTAGGCGTCAAAATAGCATTTGAATGTAAAAAAATATTTAAATTACGAAAATTCCTTTGTCAAACACTTTTTCCAAATTCAACAAATCTGAAGTTGTTTCAAGTTTTATTGAAAAAACGTTTTTACAAAAATCGCACACACACAAGCTTATTAAAAATCAAACAACCGAACGCTTTGTTCTGGATTGACACCGGTAGAATCTCAACTTAATGAAAGAAAGGTAGTTTCAGAAATCAAACAAGAGCTTACGATTAAATGTCATCGATTATATTTGCACCTTTGAACATAATTTGGCTTAGGAGGGTATGTTCACTCAACTAAGACTGCTGAATTTCGTCATTGTGACGTCGGATATCAATCCAACGGTTCAAATTCTTAGTAGACTAAAATGCTACAAATTTCATAATTTTTCGGCCAGCCCGATTTGCACTGGAGAATAGTCTCATCTTTGATGCTTCATTCGCCGGGTAGGCCAAGGAGAAGGTTTATAGACTCAATTAAATCGGATTTAGAAATTAGAGACTTTATCTGATGGGCGAACAAATAATCTCCTTGGGGATAGGATAGGAGGGTATGGAGGAGGGTGGTCCATGATCACCGGGCGTAAAGACCTCACACCGAAAAGTACAAGCGGTCTATAGAGTATGATGATGATGGTTTCAATTATAGCTTTTTCGATCTCCCTTTATGACGCGACCGCAGAATCTGTCTAAATAGTCAAAAATTATTGATTTAAACATAACCAAAGACCCGGACGTATCTCAATATAATATAATAAGCAAACAATCCAACGTTTTCTGTTCTTTTATAACTGTAAGAATTTTAAAGATATCAAAGGCCCTACCGAAGTACGTCTCAGACCATTCAAATCTAGAAAAGCTTATATCCAAGGACTAAGTAATTTTTCCCTAAAATCCTGAAACACGTGTTCTCTAAAATTTTGTTGTGTACAACTTTGCCTTTGGAAGCAAATTTCTACCTCTCATAGTTCTGGAGATTCGGGTCATCCTGCCCAATTATGGAAGTGGCCATATACCAGAATTGGGCCATATTTCCCCAAAACCCTGAAACACGTGTTCGCTTAAATTGAATTCTCTACAACTTTGCCTTTGACAGTGAATCTCCATATTGCATAGTTAAGGAAATACAGACGAAAAACTGTTTTCGTATATGGCCAAGAATCTCCATTTCGTCCATTCCATTGGCCCCAGTGCCTAGACCCCTGACCCGATTCCCACAAAATATTTTTCCTAGTTTTGTGACATCAAATGCCTTCATTTGACACCAAAATGAGGAATTTCCGTGCTATACTTGCTGAGATATTTGCGAATTGAAAATTTCATGTCCGGCCTCCACTTCTTCGACCATATCTCCGGAAATACTTGGCCGCTTTTGCTCATCTTCGAAATTGAATCATAGGAGGCGTGTACCTTTCAGGGAAAAAAAAGTTTAGGCTGATCGGTTGAGCGCTGATATACATATCCTGTAAGACATAGGTGTTCTGATGAAATCACATACTTTGTTTGGTATGTGAGGGTGTGATACGCAGAAATCAGCATGTTCTGTTTGGTTTCGTTAGATTGTCTTTCCTTAAACGATTGAAGTAAGGTAGCGGCCTTTAATCCGTTGTAGAAATCGCGGTCGAATATTTTTCTCATAGCGCAATAGTTTCAAAAAACGTGAAAGATTGTGTGTTGACTACTTTGTGGTCTATTACCATGGGAGTTCATAAAAAATCTATCAGCTTTTTCATTCTTTTCACTCTATGAGTATTGAAAGCAAGTTTGCGTACTTTATTATGTAGTGGTGCGGTTCGCCGAGGAAGCCAAAAACATCTGGAGTTAATAACATCTAAGATGGGGGGATGGGATGGCGAGTGGTGAACGCGCTTGCCTTTCACGCAGAAAATTCCGATTCGATCCCCGGGAGGTATGGGTTTTTTCTGTAATAGACATGTTGTAGGGAACATCCCTAAGTTAACCCAAGCCTCATAAATCTGGTAGGTTCGGAATTCGATGCCCGAAACGAACAATCAAAGTACGCCACTCACATATATGGAGCTCAGTACTTTGCCGTGGTACTGTGGTGCTACATTGTGGACGAAGGAGAAATTGATGGAGAAATTCGTCGACATAAGAAACCCGACTAGTCCATCATAGATGGCGCCTTACTGGGCATATGAGTACATCGGAAATATGAAGAACAAAGAAACAATGTGTGAACGATGGTGGCACGACATAATATGTAAGGCTCGCACAAAAAAGAGCAACATCATCACCATGAAAATGCCGAACCTGTTAGCCATGCGATCCTCCCGGCATCTGTCAAGAATGTTACACAGAAATAGACGTAATGTTAAGCATAAAGTACTTTTATTAATGATAATACTGTACAAAATAAGAAGGAAATGTAATTGTAAATATGATGTAAATATCCATACGCCTAAATATAAAAAAAACATCTAAGATGGAACTTCCAGATTTGTGCATGTCCAGTGACGATTTCATTTTTCAATGTAAAAGGTCAAGAAATGAACCATCTCACAATATGCCGCATCTAGACTTCCAAAAATATGAACAAAAATGGGGAGATTTTGTTAATAGATTGCGGAAGTTTTTCAATGTATAAAAACTAGCGCTGAAAGTTCAAAAATTGTATTTGTTCTGTGTCTACGCTGATATACACATAGTCCTGCAAGACATAGGTCTACTGATGAAATCACATACTTTTTTGGGTATGTGAGGGCGTGATACGCCGAAATCAGCATGTTTTGTTTTGTTTCGTTAGATTGTGTTTCCTTAAACGATAGTAATAACATGTTTGACGCTATGATGTCTTGCAGTGATTAAGAGGTTACTCGACGGACAGCTTCCAGATACATCAGCTTACGTTTCTTTCTCTTTGTCACATTTGAGACATAGGCTGGAGGTCCTTGAAAAATCTGGTACACCGTTCAGATTTGCATAGCTGCTTTAATTGAGTTTAACTTACTTCACTCGACCACACAATGGTGTTCAAAACAATTCAATATAGTACTGTATTATTAAAAATAGTACGGCTGGCCGGTATATTCTACTAACCTTTTGAACGGTTCAAAATTCAGTTTGACTACATTTACGTTTTAAAAATACAAATCGTGATTCCAGTGAATCTTATTAATCGGAGCATTTTCCTGGTAGTTCGTGATAAGGCTCGGAACCGGTCAGAGTTCAAGATGATCTAGCCTCCCCAATTTGAAGCTAAAAACCATTTCAAATACCATCCTAGATTCGGTACACATTCCTTAACTTTTGTCTGGAATAGATTTGTTATTTTTTTTTGTAATTACAATAAATTTTGTGAGTGAAGTGTAGACGGCGTGTTCAGGTCAAAACCATGACATTGAGTCTCTAGCATTATGCAGTAATGGCAATTTCGGAGAGGAAGGTATGAAAATCAACAAAATCTGGGTTTCATTTTACCTTTAAAGAGGTTTTTGTATATGATATCAGCCGTTTTGAAAGTTTGCAGTTGTTAAACTAAATTTCGCGAAAAAAATTTTCTGTTTTTTGAAAAAAAATTTTCTCAGAAAAGAAAATTTTTTTAGAAAATAAGTTTCTTCAAAAAAAATTTTTCTCCGAAAATGTTTCTCCGAAAAAACTTTCTCAGTAACAAAAATTCTCCGAAAAAAAATTTTCTCCAAAAAAATTTTCTCAGAAAAAAACCTGTAACGGAAAAAATTTATCAGAAAAAAAATTCCCCAAAAAAATAATCTCCGGAAAAAATTTTCTCCGAAAAAAATTTTTCATAAAAAAGTTTTTCTCCAAAAAAATATTTCCCCTAAAAAAATTTTCTACGAAAAATTCTTTTCGCACCAATCTCTATAACTTTACCGAAGAAACCAACTGTCTAGCTATTCTTATTCAAAAGATAGCAAAAAATCCAAAATGGCGTCACTTTGACAGCTGGCCGCCATTATCTTAGGGTCACAAAAATATTCTACTCACCAATTTCTACAACTTTCCCGAAAAAATCAACTGTCTAGGTAGGCATAATCTAGAAGATAGCATTCTTGATTATTCGCAAAATCCAAGATGGCGTCGTTTTGACAGCTGGCAGCCGTTTTTTTATAATCCCAAAAAATTCTCCTGATGAAACTCTACTTTGTAGAAGACACCAACTCTCCGAAGGTAAAATTCGAATAACAAAAAAAACCAAATTTATTGCTTAGGAAAATTCCAGATGGCGTTACTTTGACTGCTGGCAGGCATTTTCTTCAGATTCCAAAAAATCTTACTGACCAAACTCTAAAGCTTTTCCAAAGAAGCCAACTCTCTAGCTATTGTCACTTCGGAGCTTCCCTGAAAATTTCATCAAAATTGGCTGTCTAGATAGATAGAAACCGAGAGATCAGAAAAAAAACTTTTCATAATAATGAGAACAATAGAAAAATCGATGGCCCACAGAAAAATGTCATTTTCAAACCTCGATACCTCAGCCAATTTCCAACCGATTTTGATGACTTGGAAAGCTGCTGCGACGAGGTTTTTTTCAATAATTTAAAGTAGGAGTAAAGCAGGGGCAAAAATACTCAAAAGATCGCATATATACTGGTGGTTCCAAAGGTTTTTGGGATGTGGGGACTGCGTCACGCCCTCCGCTTCCGCTAAGGACCTTTTAGCCTCTTCCATCGTCAAAACTGTTTTAGTAAGGCTTTCCGATGGATATGGATCCTTAAAAGTTATGCGAATATACTTCGAATACCTTCAAAACGATTTCTCAGTCCGAATTTCATGAAATGCAAAAAATGCACTCAATATCTCAGGAAATCTCTGATTGAGTATAAGTGATTCTTCTTTAACCATTTTGGTACAAACGATATTCACCTTTCAATCAAGTTTAAATGATACTTACTACAACACAAATGATGACGATAATCTTGACAATCACTTGCTTAAAATGTTGCAACACTTCTACTCAATTTGCATTCATGAATATACAATGTTGTTAGTGTAAGCAATATTACATAAACGGTTGGGTATTTTCCCATTTAATTATTTCCATTGCAAGTCACGTATGCATGAACGAGTTTTTTTTCCAAGAACCTTTTCGTGCCACTCTGTCTGATACGTTTTATAGCATAGATGTGCCAGTGTAAGGTATCATTAGATTTTTTTTGTGGAAAATAGATAGAGTTTTGAGATGATTCGGCAATCTTTTCAAATAAATGTCTTAGCCAAAATTCACAAGAAAAACTGGCTGGATATAATCTTCCGCGGCGGGAACGGAAAATGTTATATTGGTTTCTGGACACGGATGCCGTTATGTCATGATGAAATAACTATTTACGTCACAAGGATATTCGGCTCTCCGAGTGACGTATTAAGTTTTACATGCTTCATATAGGAGTTTTTCATGCAGAGAGTCGGAGCACATCATTTTCAATTGCTTCGTTCACGTTCGCTCACGTATGACAAATACTATTATCTGATTGGCTTAGAGCAATTTTTACCGCTCACGTATGACATTATTCAATCAGCTGCTATGCGGTTTTGGCTCTCTGAAAAGTTCCTATTAGAGAAAAAATGTCAAATTGGCATTTTTACTTTCTTACTCATAATCCTTCACAAAAGTTACAAAAGCAATTCTGGAGTTGCAGAATTCCAATATATTGTTTTTCACAGAGAGAAGTGAGGTCCACTAAACTCAGCAGTCCGCATCATTGACCGAGTATTGGCACAATGACCCTAGAAAGAATTTTCATATGATTTGTTAATTATGCATTTACGAAGCTTTAATTGGTTGAGAAAATTGCTTTTTTCTAATTTCAATCGATTCAGAACATTGTAGCAAAAACTTTTCCACGACGTGTCTATAAAGTATGATTTGGAGCAACATCTCACAGTGCATTTAACGAAATGTAGTTATATTAGCGTGCTACGCGAATAAATCGCTTCAGGTTTGTTTGAACTTTGAAAGTTCAACTTGACTGATATAACAATAATTTACAAAGTTGAACTTTCCAACTTACGCTATTTATTCACATCGCTCACTAATATAACTACTCCTACCACGCTGACCAGTGCGGGTTGGTGAGTGGAGTGCTTAACGAGAATTTCGAACTACACCTATAGGCTTAGCAAGTCTATAGGATTTCATCTGATGTTAATTATATTTCCTTATAAAGTTAGACTCAGATATTTTTTTTCTCAGAATTCATTGTTAATGGATTAAGCTTGGGCACGCTTAGGAATGCTACTTTTGGTGCTATAATTGAAGAAAAATCCAATTTGTCCTCACCTGAATCGAACCCGGATTTTCTTAGTGGAAGGCCACTGAGCCAACCCGTTGATGAACTGATCAAGGTAAATTATTTCTCCATGAAAATCTGTTCAAATCGAAAATAAGTAAGGTAACAACTGGGTTTTCATCGCAAACAGAGAGTGATAGTTATTTGAAACACAACGATTGGAAGTAACACCTGTGGCGGCTCGGGCTAGCTAAATGACTATTGAACTAAATTAGCACATCTCATTTGGAAAACAAAAGACATTTGTCAGTAGATTCATAAATCAATAGGAACGGTTGAACGCATTGATCAACGTCATAAAACCTTTCGCAAACGATGCATTCAAAACAATTCTCTAAATTAATATCGACTCCATCTAGTCCAAAAATCACGACAAGCGAGCCGTTCAATTCAGTCTCTTTCTTCAATTTAATTAAAAATGCAACAAAACTATGACGATGTAGTCGGAGGAGATAATATAATGGCAAAAGTTGAATCATCGATGGTGGTATTGGTATTGATCGAGTACTTAAGTATCGCCTTTTTTTCTAAGAAAGCTTCTTGCGGCAATTTGTTTTAATAATCAATCAATCAAGAAAATTAACTTTAATTGCTCACACCATTTTGTATGTACATACGGTTTAAAATAATATGCATGTTGCCAATGAATATAAATGCAGCTTGAGAAATTACAGAGTAACACTGCGAACCAAGTACGCACGAACAATTTTTTGTTCTCTGAGAATAAAATTTATTTCATTCAACATTTGAACACAGGGGAAAAGCATTGCCAAATAATATCCGTTTCCATGAATGTTCCAATAACTTCATACAATTGACGCAACGTATTTGCAAACATTTTGCTTTTCTTTGTTTCTACACATTCTCTTAATTTAGTTACTATTCGCACAAGTGTTTGAGAATGTATCTGCCTTTTTCTCAAAAAACACGTTATACGTGTTTCTGTGGGATTTTATTGTAAGTGGTGGAAATAGTATGTGGTAGCGTCGAGCATTGTGGAAGTTTCTAAATACGTCGGGGCGAATTTAAGTTTTATTTCTCTATGAAAATAAGGAAAATCCAGCACTATAGCATTCGAAGATATTTATAGAGGACCTATTCATATGAAACTGGACAACCTACTATGTCTGTCATTATCACACTAACATTGAATAACTGAGAGAATCATATAAGGTGTCCAGAAATGTATATAAAACAGCCATATACACTGACGAAAATATCTACAAGCGATGGAGGAATTGTGTTTATAATATACGCCGCCGACGTATTATATACGCGGTGAATGCATTATCCACCTTATTTAAGTATTGTGTAGTATGCCATACATAACAAACGTGTTATGAGCTCACATAATACGTGGACGGCGTTTTTAATACGTGCACGGTGAATAAAATACGTCGGCGGCGTATATTGTAAACACAACTCCTACGTCGCTTGGAGACATTTTCCTCGGTGGAATCCGACTTATACGAATCTCATTTGGTCTTTGTTTTCTTCTCTGTACTTTTGTTTCCGCTGCCAAGGTAGTTACTAAAGAGCATGACGGTGGGAGGAGGGTTCGAGAGCTGCGTTGCGTCACGCGATCTATGATAATTGTACTTGCACCTTGCACTTAATCATACAATCAAACGTAGTGCTTACGCTAGATCCGTAAGATTCGTATCAAAAGAACAGTAATTGCGAAACCATGAACGAAAAATGCCGATTTTGGCGTGACATCCTTTATGAACGTCTCTCTAGGAGCTGATGAAAATCCTTCTTTTTCCACAAGAAATAAAATGTAGTCTGAATATACGACAAAATCTTTCTTGAATAAAAATTAGAAATTTTGCACGAAAAAATTTGAAAATTTATTGAGCGGTATAATTCGAGGGCGAATAGTCTATTCTCCATAGGGCTGGCTATTCGCCCGCGCGGGCGGAAAATCTGCTTCCCATAGGCTGGCTATTCGCTCGCGCGGGCGGGAAATCTACTCCCCATAGGCTGGCTATTCGCCCGCACGGGAGGATAGTTGATGTAATACTACCGGACTATTAAAACAGTCACTATTAACTGAAGATGTATTTGTAATAACCGATCATGTTGCGGGTTATCGATTACTATTTTCTATAACCCATAGTTTGTAATTTACCAGCATTAAGGTGAGTCGTTTCAACAATAGTCTACTCCCCATAGGTCTGACTAATCGCCCGCACGGGCGAATAGTCACTCCGTTAATATTATTGGCTGATTCGCTCTAAGATTCAACAGCGAAAAAGTGCGACAATAGAAAACGCGCTTTTTCGCAGTTGAATTTTAGAACGAATCGACAATAATTTCATTTAGAATTTCATTCAAACTTTTCGTTAAATAAAGTTTCTTGTTCTTTACACGGTAATTAATTAAACGTAGTTTTTTACCAGTCAAATAGTCAAAAGCCCCTATCGGATATCGTTTAGAGTGGGATGGCAAAGTCGCCTCAACCTAAAAGTTTGGCAGAATGAACTTTAACGCATGTAGTTCAATTTCAGGGTGAGGCTGATTTGCCATCCCACAGAAAAAAATAGGATCTGAAAAACCAAAAGACATGAACATGTAAGGCACCAGCGAAGCATTATGGGGTTCATAGGTTCCATAAGGTGGTTTTATGTTATTTTCAGTATGCCAAGTATAAGGAACACACCCCGAGTTAGCCTGACATTAGTCAACGTCTTCCCAGGTCTAGAAGTCGAGACATTGTGGGCCGAAATTTTAGTCCTATCCGATAGGGTCTTTTTCTCAATTCTTACTAGTTTTCATCCTAAGCGGCTTTTTACAACGATCCTCATCACAATAACCACTTACTGTCATACAATTGAAATTTCTAAAACATTCGCACAATAAATTAATAATTATTAAAATCAAAAGTTTAGGTACATGTCGCTGGCATCACCACCATTTTGAACTGTAGCGAATTAAAGCTATTTCTATTGGGCTAGTTTTGGGCTGCCATAGAACTCCAGCCCAAAATGATTTTAGTGGTCGAATATGTCGTTTTG
>WJQU01002643.1:0-25000 GCA_029228625.1 Pseudolycoriella hygida | reverse complement strand
CATTGGCATAAAAAACTACGAATGCCAAATTTGCAAAAAGAGTTTCATTCATTTGAGTAGCTTCCAAAAACACAAGCGCGTCCACTCTGGAGAGAAGGTAAAAAGCAACAAATGATTAAATATCGAGTCGATTTTCATCCCATTCGTTTCATTCAGCCGTACGTCTGTCAACTTTGCAACCGGGGATTTTCGCAGAGCGGTCATTATCGCGAGCATATGATGATTCACAGCGGAGAAAAGCCACACAAATGTCAAATATGCGAAAAGAGCTTTCGTCGATCTGATGCTCTTCAATGTCATCTAAAAACACACAAGAAAAGCCAGAGCAAAAATCAAGCTACAGAAGAAAGAAATCATTCAACTGAAATTGTTGCACTCAGCGACATGGGCTACGATGACAACATTCTGCAATACAACGAAAACGAAAATCAATTACAAAATCAACACTCGCAGTTGATCGAGGAAGTTGGTCATAGCGACATTGGCAACATTCAATCGATAACCGTCGTTCGTCCACATGACACTGACATGAATGAGCAAAACTTCAGTACATTTAGCTACAATTTTATTTTAGAACAATAAAGAGACAAGTTGCCATTCGACGAACGAACTGAAAAATCATGTTTTGCTTAACTTTAACTCCACGTACAAAACTAATTAGCTTCAACTAAACATCATTGGGAGTATAATTTGATAATTTTCATATTTTTAACTGTCTTTCTGTGGGGTAGTGCTTCTCGAGGATTTGTTGTCGTCTCCTGATTAACTGCTGGGCATGCTGTTATGAGGTGTAGCGGAGACTCTTCGTTGGTGTTCCCTTGCAGTGTCTTCTTAGGTCATTCCTGTATTTGTTTAGCAGATATATACTATTTTTCCTGCTAGGGTCATCTGTGATGGCTCTACTGTGTTTGCAATTTTGAATGCGGTCCAAGTTAGCCTGTGTTTTGATTTGTAGTAATTTCTTATTGTCTCTGTACCTTGTACGTGAGTCCCAGTGTTGTGGAGTTTCCTGACCTTCCCAGTGTATTGGCCCTTTCGTTGCCCACAATGTTACCGTGACCCGTGGTCCAATATAATTTTACTTTATTTTGTTCGTCAGAGCCTGCAGTGCGACTATGGTGCAGCTATCATGAGCTTCGAGGTGGAGCAGTGGCCGTTTAATGTTTTCAGACATGTTTGGCTGTTTCAGGCATTTGAATTTCCCTTTTATTTCGAAGGTTTGTTATAGTTGACAACCTGTCCCCCTTGGACAGATATCTGGAGTTAGGGGTTGTTAAAGTGAATACCATATCCGTGGATCCATCTGTTGATGTCATTTCTTTTAAATGGAGTTCCGTTATCCTAGAAGTTTTTTTTGTGAAATGAAAATTTTGAAGTTTTTCTCGAATCGACATGGAACCGGAATGGAGTTATCGTTTGCCGTCAGGATTGTAGCAAGACCATAAAGCTGTATCGTTCAGGCAGTTCACGTTGTTCAAGTCTTAAAGAAATTACCATGGCTTCTTGTTTGCTGTAAAGGTCAATGATTGTCTCTAGTGCTTTTGTTGGGGCCGATGTCATGACGCCCGTAATTCCCATGAGAACCACACTTTGTACTTGTTCTAAGTCTTGTTTGACTTTATTTTTCTTAACCTTTTGTGCCAAACATGGCAACAATAGAAAAGGATTGGTCCAATAATGGCTGTGAATAGCTAATGGACTACTTTGGGTTATAATCCCCAAGTCTTTCCGAAGGCGCCGCTGCACTGCTAACAGATTTTAGTCGCTTTTTTATTCGCTCTTCGATGTGACCGTTCGTTTAACTTTTTGTCGAGGATAGCTCCTTGAAACTTAACCCGACTTGATCCGACAACATCAGCTGAATGACGTTCAGTTTCGCTAGATTTTAGTTGTAGATTCTATTTTTGTTGGTGAAAAGCACCAGTTTATCGGTTTCTACCTGGAAATTTTTTCACGTTTCGGTAATTTACCGTTTACCGGTAAACCAAAAATACATTACTTAACTGTCGAGTAGCCCGTCTCTAGCTCACTCCATGGATCAACTCTGGATCCAGTGTTCCGATATTTTCATTGTTTTTGTTCGAAAGGTATGGTCAGTAGCTCCAACCGCGAAGAAACAGTAAATTTCCATAGACTGACTGAGCCAATCGACTCCGTCTCCAGGTATTGTGATGGCAGATGACAGAAATTTTTTTCTTTGCTGATTTGGCATCTCCGGGCTAACCACTAAAGGTTTACCCTTACTAAAGAATTCACTAAAGAATTCCAACTCGACGTGTTGCAAACGTGATAGTAAACACCTAAGACCCTCGTTGTTTGTATGGTTCAAAACTTTTTTGACCGCAATTCACGCAAAATCTATTTATCTATAGTTTCTAACAATGCCGAATAGATTATGTGTAAAATTTTTGTATTATGAGAAATCCAGTTTTCTTCACTATCCTTGAACTCCATGTAGGGGAAAAGTAGTGTTTGTACGATAAACACCTCGGTCTTTTTAACCCTATTCTCATTATACCTCACAAATCTCCAGTCAACACCATTTGTAGCAAAGCCAAAAGTGTCTTTTCCGTCATTGTTACACTCCCACATATTTTTCAGCGCTAAAATACATTGGACAATTCCATAGTCCGGATTGAATTTTTTACACTCAACTACAATCAATTTTCGATCTCCATTTACAATCACAAAATCCATTTTACCACGCAACCTTAGGTCTGTGTAAGCAAATTCCGTTTCTTTCTCAACTATCACATCTTCAAGCTGATGTTCTCGTTTCACATGTTACACTACACCAGCTAAAACCGCCGAAACGTACACACTGCACACACTTTCCTTTGAATACGCGTTCGGGATGCCGAATCCTCCAATAAAATAGCATAGTGTTTCGTAGATCTTTTTCAGCACCACTAACGGCAACTCTCGCACCCGAATGATTTTGTTGACATCCAACACCGGATTCGAAAGCAATTTTGTTACATTTACTCCAGCAATTTTGGCAATTTCTTCACGTCTCACTATCGAAAAGGGAGTGTACGACGACCTGGAAGTATTTGAATTATGCAGTCCGAGTTTTGTATTTCCCGGGAACTATTTACATTTTCCGGTTCGGTTGTTGTATGCTGGTACGATTTGAAGGATAGCTGTGATGTAATGAACTTCTTCGGATAAATCCAAATTGTTAATTGTCAAAGCCTTCGAGGATTGCGGCTGTATCTGTTAATTAACAGGATTCAAAATGCTGGCGTGCTTATGAGGAAAATTGAAAGATTAAGGTAACCTACCGTCTAACTGCAATAGAAGATTCGTTTTCAACACATTATTCGCCCTTTCGATCTCGCTTTCAATCGTACAAATGCGCATCCATTCCTTCTGAACGTTTTGGATCATTTCATCACACATTACACAAGCGTCCACTGCCTTGCACAGAGTGCCGCTGTAACTTCTGAGATCGTATTTATTAACTGAGCTGTAGAATGAATTCGTTACATCTTGGGGCAAGCACATTGCATTGTCGAAAACTGTTTGTTTCCGAGAAATTAATGTCTTAGATAATGCTCGGAATTTCATCGACAGTTTCATTAATGTGAAAGTCATTTTTCGGTGAGTTTCCTGCTGTAACTCGATTATTTTTGTCCCAAAACTCAAGTCTTATTCATTTTGATTGTTGTACAAAAACACTCTGAAGTTGTTGCGTAGTTGAAAGTGTGTTCAATTTTAGTAAATCCATATCGCACTGATTTCAACTTTTTTTGCCTCTTATGGACCCGTGCGAAGTACAAAGGTCTATACGTTTGCTACAAACAATTTTTTTGTAACATCGAGGCGGTAGTTAGCGGGTTACATTTATTATCATCTAGATATGACGCATCAGCAATAAAGAACATATGTAAGGAAACCGTACGCTGTACGCATCAGAATGGATGTTTCCGATGCGTACGGGTAATGTTGCAAAAAGACTCGGACATATCTAACAATACTCTGACGCCATGCCATAAGGTTCTAAGCTACATACATTTGCTATCTCAGTTTTAAATTTGACATTTGCGCGATAAAACGTGACAGCAAATTATGTGGCTTACCACCTTTTGGATTGGAAATTTGCCGAACGGTGTAAAAACTCTCCCAATCCCCACAAAAAAAAAAAATTTAAAAATGGTTTCCGAAGTTTCAAAAAAAATTTTTTTTTGTATTAGAGCCGATCTTTGAACCGACCTTGGACCCTAAGGAGAGGCCTCGGACTAAATACTTCCATGTATAAAAACGATCCAATTAATTTTCTCTACATCATAGCAGAAATTTTTTTGGCTAGGGCCGTCCTTACAAACGACGTAGGGTCCACTTGGGGAGTTAATAAAAAAATAGTTATGAAAATCGGAAAAGATTTACTTTAATTATTTACAAAAAACACATAGAGCCCTAGTAGAGTTTAATTTCTTGGACCCTAGCTAAGTCGAGGGGCTAAACCTAGAAAAAAACATATGAAGGGACCCGTACGTATCAGAATAGATGTGGCAAACGAAAAGATTCGAACGTATTTAAGTAAATATTGCCTTTACTCTTAATTGCAAGAAATTACATCCACATTAAATTGTATTGGAAATTGCCGAGAGGGCAGTATTGAAAAACCCGTCCGAAGAAACGATGTAAAAAAAGCCTTCCGAAAGCACAAAATTGACCCCCAAATAGACAAAAATGTTCATCTCAATTTGTTCTAGAACATAGGAAAAAACCATTTTTTTGTCTAGGGTCGATCTTAGGACCAAGCTAGGGTCTTCAGGAGAGGCCTCGGACAAATACTTACTTTACTTACTTACTTTACCGGCACTACAACCCATTAAGGGTCTTGGCCTTCTCCAACATGCTTCTCCAACCGGGCCTATCTGCAGCTAACGTCTCCCAGCTGGTTACTCCCACAGTTCTTAAGTTGGCAAAAGCAGCGTCGCTCCACCTGGACTTGGGTCGCCCTGCACTCCTTTTGCCTTCAGGTTTGGACTTCAGAATTTTTTTTGGAATACGATGTTCATTCATTCGTTGTACGTGACCGAGCCAACGTAGTCTATTTATTTTTGTTGTTCTGACTATGTCGGGCTCTCCAAAAAGCTCTATGAGCTCGTGATTATATCGTCTGCGCCATCGGTTCAGTTTTCGGTCAAATACTGGTCCAAATATTGTACGCAGTACCTTTCGCTCGAACGTATGCAGAGATTGTTCATTTTTCTGTGTCAAGCACCACGACTCCGAACCGTACGTAACTACCGGTCTGATCACAATTTTATAAAGTGCGCATTTTGAATTTCGGCTTACTGACTTGGACTTTAGAATTTTCAGCAGGCTGTAATAACTCCGGTTGCCCAAAGTTACTCGCCTTTTTATTTCGTCCGCAATGTCGTTGTTTATGTTCAGCTCTGATCCAAGGTATACGAACTTATTGACCATTTTGAATGTGTGTGTGTCGATCGTTACGTTATCTTCCCGATATCGATTCGTAGGTGGGATGATCATGTATTCCGTTTTTCCGTCATTGACCTTCAACCCAAGGTCGGTACCTTTCCTCTCCAAGGCCATAAACTTATCTTTAACAACATCCATAGTTCGGCCAATAATGTCCAGGTCATCTGCAAAACCAAGCAACTGACTGGACTTGGAGAAAATGGTGCCGCTGGAGTCTATGTCCATGGTTTGAACAGCTGCTTCGAGTGTTAAATTGAAAAGCAGCGTTGCAAGAGGATCTCCTTGACGTAGGCCTTCCTCAATGTCGAAAGTCTCTGACATTTGATTGCGGATCCTTACTCGGCTGTTAGCTCCGTTTAGTGTTAGCTTCGTTAGCGAGATCAGTTTGTTGGGAATTCCGAACTCCTCCATGACTCTCCATAGCTTACTTCTTCTAACACTGTCATAGGCTGCCTTGAAGTCAACGAACAAATGGTGTGTTTCAATGTTGTACTCCTTGCACTTCTCCAAGATCTGTCTGATATTAAACAGCTGGTCCGATGTTGAACGACCTACACGAAAACCACTTTGGTATTCACCTATCGTAGATTCCGTGTATGGATGAAGGCGCTGATATAGAATATTTGCAAATATCTTGTAAGCAATATTCAGCAGAGCGATTCCTCGAAAATTGCCATACTCCAATTTGTCACCTTTTTTGTATATGGGACAAAGTAAGGACAAATACTTACATAGACAAAAATATTTCCCTCCGTTTGCTCTACAACATAGCGAAAAGCAATTTTTTTGTCTAGGGCATACCTTAGGACCGACCTAGGGCCATAAGAAAATGCCTCGGACACATACTTCCACAGACAAAAATATTTCTCTCAATTTACTCTGCAACATAGCAAAAAAAATTTTTTTGGCTAGGGCCAACCTTAGAACAGACATGAGGCTCATTTCAGCCCTAAGCACAGGCACCGGGTCCAAATTTACTTTTGAATATAATTCGGTACTAGATTTCCTCTCAAATAGAAAAAGAATCAACAAAATCCGTTAGGATTTATCCAATTTATGTAAGCAAACACGTTGAGCCCTAGTAGAAACTCAGTTTTAGGATCCTGACTGAGTCCAAGGGTTTCTAATCAAAAAATGTTCTGCCATAAAACTGGAGACAGCCCTAGACCTTTCGATCAAACAAAATTTGACAATCGGAAGAGATTTACTCGAGTTATGTACATAAAACACGTAGGGCCATAGCATAGACTCGTTCTTAGTGCCCTAGCTAAGTCCAAGGACTCAAATTTAAAAAGTTTCTTTCATAAATTGTCGGCCATGCCCAGATCTTTCAAACAAATAAAAAATTATGAAAATCGGAAAAGATTTACTCGAGCTATGTACAAAAGACCGAAAACCACTGCAGACAGTGCCCAGATTCGATCCCATAAAAGATATTTCGATTACCTTTCAGGGAAAAAAAGTTTTTGAAAATCGGTTGAGTTTTACTCAAGTTATTGCGGTGACAGTCGGACGGACGGACGGACAACGTTTTTATTGTTGATTCTTCATCTTAGCACCAGGAACGCTGCTCCCCACCTACTCCCAGGTCAAAATTGGAGTGGTTACAAACGTCGAGGTTCTTCGTACGGGTCTAAACAGGAACATTGTCTTCTGTAGATGCCAGATTTGTGCAGATCCTTCCATAAATTGCAGGGCTTTTATAGATCTAATCGATTAAAAAAATATTTATGAAAATCAGATGAGATTTACTCGAGTTATGTATAAAAAACCCAAAACCACTTAGGCGGCCCTAGCGCTGCGGCTCTTGGCCCGAAAGTACCCAAATGCAATACCAACCTTTCTTTGTCGACTACCTTTTAGGGGGAAAAAATTTGAAAATCGGTCAAGTTTTACTCCAGTTTTCGTGTTGCAGGACGCACAGACCCCAAAACGAAAAACCAACTCCCATACGGCTCGAAATTCCCCTGGTTACAAACGTAGTGGTAAACGCAATGACCCCTTCTCGAAGAACTTCTTTCTTCGTACGTGTCTAAAAATGTCCGGTCGTCCTTCCGTCCGTCCGTCTCCTTTTTTTCTAAACGGCTCGACCGATCAGTAAGTAAAGTAAGTTAGGTAAGGTAAGTAAAGTAAAGTAAATAAACTAGCAATTCACCAACAAAACACGCTTTTTGGGACGTCATTTTCGTACCGCATGAAGTCATTTTCTCGCACTAGTGCGAACATATTTTTTCGCACTGAATGTGTAAGTGCAATGCAATTCACCGACAAAAACATGCTTTCGTTTTTATTGGTGAATTGCAAAAAATACTTTCACAATTGAGCATGCCCCGCGTGTGCAAATAGTCTGCATCCTTGGAATCCACAATACCTGGAAATTTTTAAGAAAATTTTGTAATACCGGGAAATCGAATGGTTGCTGAATATTTCCACCGGGAAATATATGTAACGGGAAGTCATTTTTATTTTTTGGATACCGCGATTTACTTTTTCGGCGCTACAGCTACTTGTGGGCCTTGGCCTGCTCGAGGATTCTGATCCAATTGCGTCTGTTCCTTGCCGCGTATTGCCAATTTTTTATTCCGAGCGTCCGACTCGGATACCGGGAAGAAAACATTATTTGCACACGCGACTTGCTCAACAGTCTCAAAAACTATGTGAAAAATATTTTTGTTGAAAATGACTACACTCAACAGTCTCTTTCCATTCTGTAACAAAGGCAACGGTACAAAATAAGACCATAAAATGGCATGTCCTGTTTAGCAACATGAGTTACGTGGTTGGCGGTCCACATGGCAAAGTAAAGCATCGTTCGGCACGGTTAGTATTTAGATGGGTGATCAGAAAATGTAAGTAAAAAAAGTAACAACGAACTTCTTTAATAATTTTAGAATGATAGCGAGTTGTAAGAAAAATGATGGGCGGCGGTACCCAGGAATAATTTGAAAATTAAATTGCAAATAAAACGGTGTAAAAGAAAACTATTAAAAGGAAATAAGAAGTTCCGCAAGTCTCAAGAACTTAAATAAAAATGTTTCAACAGAAGCCTCAGTAACAATGTTATCCAAATTCAGCAATAGTCTCAAATTTAGCATGCTTAACAGTCTTAAAATTGAGCATACTCATCGGTCTTAAATAGTTTCAATTAAGTGTTCTCAACAGTCTTTGAAGCCTCAAAAAGTAAGTGAATAATACTTTTGTCAAAATTGATAAGACTCAATAGTATGAAATAGTCTCAAACAGAGCATCCTCAACTGTCTCAAATTCAGCATATTCAACGGTCTCAAACAGTCTCAAATTGAAGGTCTCAAACGCCAGAAAAATATCTCTTTATTGAGGCAAAAACGAGCAAACTCATCATTTTTGATGTTGATGACAGTCTCAAACCAGTCTAAAACGTTCGAAAATACGGTACTCAGTGCCATACAAGAAAACAGTCTTAATTTCAGTCTCAAATCGCAGTTTTTTTTCTACTCGATACGGTTAAATACCAGCTCCATTGTAGGCTCTATATTAATTTACGGCTGCAAGGCGTGGCCTCCACGAGCGAAGTTGTACAAAAGCAGATTGACTATATGCATACACTGGCGCGCTTGAACAAAAGAGGAGTAACGACTTCAACGCCAATGGCGGCGTTTGTCATATTCCTGTCATTGCCACCGCTAGATCTATTTGTGCGACAAGAGGTTGAAATATTAGTGTACAGATTTGATAAGAGTGAATTAAACTGTGCGCGATCAGAATTTTGGACATGCCAGAATGTCGTCAAAATTTCAGAGAAGTTGAGATGCCCGAGGTCAGCATTACTGTGCTATTCAGCTTTGAAAGAAATTTTGAAGTCAGTCTGACTGAAAGAACTAGCTGGGCGGAGGGCACACCTCCATTAAAAGTAAATTTAATCTTCCAAACGGACTGATCGAAGATGGATGAGGAGACGGGAATATACTATAACGACTTGGATTGCGATGCATCCATGCCTCTGGGTGTGTATACCACTGTGTTCCAGTGCGAAGTGATTGTAATTAACAAGAGTTCCCAAAAAATGGCGAGCGCCGATGTTAGGGAAAAAAAAGATTTTGATAAGTCCTTGTCATCAATCAAATCTCGTCGGTAGTAGTTCTTCAGTGTTTCAGGTCGCTGGAAATCTTGACAAGAAAGAAGGACGTTCACTTTGATTTGGGTGCCAGGACATTCTGGAATACAGGGAAACGAGTTACCGAGGGCGGGCAACAGCCGTTACACAACATTATACAACTGTAATGTTAGCTGAACATAAAGTATTATAAGAACTCACGTACATTGACTATGTATGAATCGACGGTACTGTCCAATCAGGTGACATTTTTGTTATGCTGCATTACGTTGTACTGGAAAAGACACTTTGGTAAATATGTGTTTCTTTAAATGTATGCTTGGTGTGACATTGAAACTTGAAAAATGCTAAGTTGGAAGCATAAAACACCAAGTTTGTCATATTTAAACCTTGCGTAGTTTCTCGCATTTATTACAAAAAAAATCTGTCTAATAACATTAATCGAAAGTATTAAGCGGACTCCTGCACGTTGCGAGTTCTGAATTTAGCCGCATTACTGTCTGATTGAGCTTATCGTTATGATCTTGAAGATAATTGATTAAATCGGCCTGAAATGTTAACTAAATGTTTACGAACCACCAGATCACTTTTTCGAAATAACTCATAATTACCTGTTTTTCCAATAGTTCTGCTACGTTTGCACCGCGTTGGGTGAGACCAACTGAACCGACGCCAATTGAATGACTGCCCCCACATGCCATTGCATCAGGGGCAGGCTGCAATCTGTTGAAGTAGACCACTTTGGCTGCAAAATAAATATTTCGCTTTTAGTATGAGCAAACAATATCTGTGAAGTCAAGAACTATTTTCTTTCCGTAATATTTACGATTCACATGCATATGATTAAGATGGAAAATCAACAAAAAATGTATTTTTCCGTTCTGTTAATAAGGTCGTGTGCTTTTTAATTTACGTGTTGTACTATTTTCAAGATCATCTCTTTTATCTCTGTTTTTCAATGTATTTTGTACCGGGAAATTACAAAACAGATACAATTTTACAGCAAGCAAATTTAAAAGTGCACGACTGTCAATAAACGCTTTGTTATTACAAAAGTATAGCTGAACGAGGATTGTGTTCGAATATGAGTGAGTGAGTAAAGAAGTGAATGAAATCATTTAAAATTCTCAAAGCTGATGAAAGGCTTTGAACAAAGCAAGGCAGCCACAGACACACGAAGTATACGAGACTTATGCGTATCCCGGAGTTCGCAGATGATACAGTCGAAAAAGTGATCAAAAACGTCATTATTTGAAGGGCCGTGAAAATTATTGTTTCTCTGCTTGGGACGAGTTCTTCAATGTTGCAATTTGGGGCGATTTCCCAAGCAATTGAATAAGGATAAAGGACGTCAGGAGCAATTGTATACTATTTAAATACATGGGGTGAGGTTTGTAATTCAGGCTGTATGGCAATTCAAAAGAAGTTTTTGATCTATTCGCTGAGGAGGTAAGTGTGTCGCGATGGATACTATTATCGCGCTCGTATGCTACTGGATGCAAATCCATTCAGATTGAGTCATTTGCACTCAGAGGCTTTAATCTGTCGTCGATTTATTACTGATGAGATTTAGAGTGAGTCAGCTGGTTGAATTACTGCGCAATGTTCACTACTTGACTATAAAGAGACGTCGTACTAATTATGGGCTTTTTGAGACGGTTAACTATATGACGAGGGTTTTCAATGTGTTCACGCGCTTGTTCGATGATACCACTACGCGCTCCGTGCAGCGATGAAGTCGATAGGCTTGACGACAGAAATATTGAGAAAACACTGGCTCAGACAACCCACTTGAAATTGATTCGATCTCGTATTTTGAGACTTATTCGTATACGCTTATCTTTTCATTCATCAATTCATTTTGACGAATTGGTATTGTGGAACAAGGAACAGCACTGTGCTGGTGAATAGTCATAGTCAACTGTTTTGGGATATTAATTTTTGTGACATCACCAAATATTTGTGACATCGCAAAAAACGTGTCGATCGATAAATTTGTTTGTGATGTGACAAATATTTTGTGATGCCACAAAAGTTTGTCGATAATTTTTTGTGATATCACAAAATTTTACCCCTTTTAAGTGCATGCAATGTTTTCTGATACATTTTTTGTGATGTCACAAATTTTTTGTGATATGGAAATTTCCCAAATGAATCTGTTCGGAACAAAACCCGGTCTATTCCAACTGTCAAAACGACGTTCTTAACGTCAAATATTTAGACAAATAAATATATTTTTCTTTCGGATAAGATTCTTTTTTGATCAAATATATTAAGATGAACGACACAAACTTATTGGAGCGCTTTTTAAATATTCTACTGTCTTACAGCTTAATACGTCACTTTGACAGTTGGAATAGACCGGATTTTGCTGCTAACAGATTTTATCGTTCAAAAATACATCTTCAAATCACTCAAATTGTTCTTATTCCGTAAAAGGAAAATGATTTCTCTGCATTTTGTTACAAGAAGCTGTCTTCAACACTTTATCACAATCAAAATTTTCTTGTTATGGTACTAAAATGTATGCCGGAATCGAGCAATAAAAGCAACTCAGTCTGAACCCATCAATACCAGACATGACAGCCGATCTATTTTGTTTTAAGTCGGCTAAAGCCTCGGCTCGGGGTGAAGATGACGTTGTGGATCTTTAGTGTTTTCAGCAAACCATTAGATATTGATTAGGTGAATCATCTTTAGTAGCTGTTAGTGATCTGCTGCATACAAAATAAAAAGTTATAGCTCGGCAAAGGCCGTTTTTTCGCATAAAAAGGGTAAAAATTTTTCATCGCAAAAAACTTATCGACAAATTTTTGTGACATCACCGACATCACAAAAAAATTTATCGATCGATAAGTTTTTGTGATGTCACAAAAAATTTGACTATCATAAGGTGGATGGTGAGGGCGTATGGAAACTTCGACAGGTCGATGACATATTGCCTCGGGTTTCTGCTTCAATTTTGGAATAAATTTAAGCTTGCAGTTGTATGGTCGTTTACCATTGTGCGATAATTGACGTGAGTCAGCTAGCATTTATGCCATTAGCTGGTACGTAAAAAGGCATTAAGGATGAAAAAAATGTTGAGCTCTCTAGGCGGTCTAGAATTCTAGATATGTGTAATAGGGGTAAACACTCAGGCCCGGACTGGCCATACTGGGCGATCGGGCGAAGCCCGAAGCGCCCCTCGGTCTTGGCGCCCCTCACAGGGTCAGGCGCCCTTCTAAAAAAATGTGTTATAAATTCGCAACCGACGCCATTCTCGAATTTTGACGAATATTCAAATATTGCAAGAGATGTCTCTTTAATCGTTGGTAAACTTGATGAATTTATTCCTTGCCTAAACTTTTACGAAAATTTAAATTTCATTACAGATAGCCCGCAAATGAAGAAAAAACCAATGTATATGCTCTAATTTTCAAAATTTTCGCCTGCGGCGCTCATTCAATTATTTTATTAATAATCTTACATACAGAGATTTTCAGCTTAAAAATTTCGCCTGCGGCGCTGAAATTATACGTTAATATATGTGAAGTGAGATAGGAAAATGGAATGTAAGGAGATCAAAACCAAAAACTATTTATGAAGAACGTTAAAAAAAATTTCGCTCGCTCCGCTCGCGTCTATTTCAAATTATAGTCAGCCTAATAAAATTTGATTTGATCAAATGTATGGCACTTAAAAAATGTTACTGTGTAACTAAAACGGCGTTATGATAAAAGACTCTCACAACGTCAAATTTAAAGCAAAATTTAAATCAAGCACTCGAATGATTTACATAACTTCTCAAAATTATGAAAGCTCGACATGACTATTTTTCGCCTTTTGGTAGCCAGTTCGGGTGTGTACCCGATAGTTGAGCCTTTCATCTCAATTTCGGCGCCTTTTAGTCTCATCGCCCGATGCGCCCTTTTGTAGCCAGTCCGGCCCTGTAAACACTCTTTGGTCGCTTTATCCTACCCCTCCCCCTCTGGCAATTGTGCAAATCTAGAGTCTTAGAGCTTTCGAACGGCACAATGTTGAGCTCTCTGAGATATGCGTGATACGGACAGACAGACGACCGACCGAAATACGAGCATAGAAGCGTTACCCACATGTGGGAGCGGCATCAAAGCTTAGATCAGAGTAGCATGAGACGAGACACTGCGCGAGAGAATCCCTATTGAAATTGGTTAAGCTGAAGACGTAGAAAAGAGATTTTACTGTCATGTTATAAGGTTTTCGGAAGTAACGATAACATGATGCCATTATTACACAAGGACTGTAATTTCATGTCTGATATGAAGGGAATCAAAGTGTTCGACTAGGACTTCAACATTAATGGTTCAATGGTAAATGTACTTTATCAATAACGAAGCAATGCAATGAAATATGATAAAATTAAATAAATTGACGTCATCAGAACGAATCCGTTGTTTCCACAAAAAAAGAACCAATAATATTTGTCTCAAATGATAAAACACACCAGTTTGTTGGGCCATAGGTTAGTTGCAAGCAAATCAAAACATAATTAAAAAAGTCAAACGTGTGCCAACTCATTGCATGCAAATAAAACTGGTTACTTTGTAACAAAGTGTAAGATAGCGAGAATAACTCTTACTTATATAGGATCCATGAACTATGACGAATAAAATCGTTTCGAGACATGAAAATACAGTTATGTAAACAATAGGTGAGAACATCACTTGCACACAATGATATCCAAAATTTGTTCCATAGTAGTGTTGAATTAATGTCTGTACAGCCATGATGGTTGTGTTCCACAGTGATACCTGCGAACAGAAAAAGTCTTAGGCTCTAATTTCTAGGTTGTAATATATGCAAGTCTTATGTACAATGTATAACGGGATCCCTTTGTGAACATTTGTCGCTCGGTAGAAGTCATGGTATCCTTTCATTCGCAGGTTTTCGTGGTGATATTTAACAAAATGATCAAATATCTGAAAACGAATAAAAGACGGTGATGACAACGGGCCTCTTTGTAAAAGTTATTTCGGATACGTACAAAAGTAATCAACCAAAAGGCAACTCGTAAATACAGCATAATAAAATAAGCTTCACAGCGTCTGTCATCTTTCCAACATGCAGCAAGAACAATTCCAACCAAAGATATCAAGGACGACACAAACAAATGGAAACTGAAATTCGTAAAAACGTTCAACTGATTTGTTTGACTATCGACGCTTTGCCAAGTTTGTATCCAAACCCAAGATTGCAACTCTCTCGAGTCCCTCATAAGGGAAAAGACCAACCCTAGATATAGGGCAGACCGCCGTTACATTGAAGGTGTGGTCTATCACCCAGAACATTCAACACCCTTCCTACATTCGAAATGCGTAAAAGGGCTGAAGAAGTGGGTGTGGTCGGAATTCGACGATCATTGGAGCGTTCATGATGGAGCATTTTATCCCGGTACCTGATATGAAGTGAGCCACTGAATTACTTAGCAATGACTGGAATAAAGCGACTAATAGGACTGATTACACGTTACTGTGGACTGGTGAAGTATCTAGCCTCTTTAAAGACCCCAACTAACGAAGATGCGGCCGGGCCTTCGTGTTATAAGTATGTGAATGCTCTAGATTTTCTTTGCTGTGGCTGAGGAGAGGAATCTAGGTTATCGCTAGTCTGGAAGACAGATTCCCAGTAGTTACCAACGTGATGGAAGTTTGAAAGAACACAGAATCATTAGATCTTTGTTTTATGATTTTTTCGTGTCTTGAAATTTCTCTATATTTTATAGATTTCGCTTTTTAATTTTCATTTGTTATAGGATTCGGCAACATCGACAAATCGCGTTGCATGGCCGAATCGAGTTACAAATCGATTGTTTCTTCTTCGGCAATAATGAACTTTCGAAGTTTAGCACTCAACTAAATAAACACTTTGAAGTGTTATCTGTAAACAAATTATTGTTGATCCCTATGATTCATCATCGAATTGCGTCGATTGGTTTATGACAAACAGAACCAAATACCGCAGCAAAGTAAATAATTATTTCTTCTTCTCGGAAATCAACGGCTAATTTAATTAAAATTCATACCTGAAGGGGAATACCGTTTTCAGTGGCTTAAAATTTGGCTCATCTTCTGCCAAAATAGGTTCTAAGAATTGATCGTCCATATTTGAATGTTCAAAAAATCTTCCTCCCTATAGAACACAAACAAAAATTAATAAATAAATAAAATGACAAAAGCCGAACAAAGATTTTGCTGGACTTACCGAGTTGATGTTGGATCCTAAACTTACCATAATCAGTAAGATTGCATATTACCGGAAATTAGTCTTATCGTCTTCGCTTCGGATGAACAAAAATAAAAGAAAATCGTGACGTTTATAAATATTGCAAATTTATGTGTTTGAATGCTTTCTTCTTAAAATGCAAGATGCAAATATAAGACATATGGTCGGTCGGATGCCACCACAATGACAATATTTTCTTAGCAGTGAACTAACTTCACTACACACCGCTATGAGACAACACAAAACAAAACAGGGTGTCACTCACCAAAAAAATTTAGATATATTGCGACGACTTTTTGGTGTTTAAGTGCGTGTCAAATATTTTGACGGTTCTATATTTTGCGATGTTTTTTCATTGCATATTTCTAAGGCAATGATCATTAATTTTAAATCCCAATTCCAATTCCAAATTCCAATCTGAAAAAACATCGCATAGCCGAGTACTTTGCGATGTTTTTTCAAAATTTGACACTTAGACTCAATAATTCTTTATTCTGATTCAGAGAATCTATAAAGAGACGTGTTATGCAAACAGTAGATGTTTCGGAATTTAAAATTGATGATCACTGCCTTAGAAATATGCAATGAAAAAACATCGCAAAATATAGAACTGTCAGAATATCTGACACGCTCTTAAAGCCGTACGGAATTACGAAGTTGGAGCCTTTAATAGTAGTCTCTACTAGTGCCCTAGGTATTCTTTCTATATAAATCAAGTAAATTCTATCCAATTTTCTTGATTATTTTAATATTTGAGGGGTAAGCGAAGGCCCAAAAGCTCAAAAACGGTCGACAGCGCTCAAAAAATCTTCTGACTTGAAAATTCAGATTAGATTAAGTCGTTTGAATTGACGTGACCTGACCTTATATGACCATACTGAAGAGGATAGCCCGTTTCCTTTCCCAGGCCCAGGTCATTTTTCAGGTTTCAGATCATTTCCGGTGGGTCATTTCCTGACTCCGAGCTTTAGTAGGTAGGTCCTGCTCAAAATGAGTAGATTACAGTGGGGGATGCGGAAATAAGTCATTACATGAGCGATTAATTTTGTGAAATGAGCCAAACTCAAGAGGGTGTTTTTAAGCAAAAAGCTTTGAAAACTGTTTTTTGACGAGTGTAGAGTTTGTATCCCGAGCCGAAGGCGAGGTATACAACTACAAGAGTCAAAAAACAGTTTTTAACGGGAGCGCTTAAAAATACACGAATGAATTTGCGAGTGTCGCGAAATTATCCAGAATGGATGACTTATTAAGCATCCCCCACTGTATGCTGTTTAACTCGGTGTCCCAACCGAAAACGCGTCATTACATGCAGATATACATGTAATGAGAAGTTTCCGGTGAGGGCTACATGTAATGAATAGCATGTAATGAATTGACATGTAATGAACAATTTCCGTGGGGTGCACATATACATGTAATGACAAGTTGGGTCGGTGGGGCAACGAATAAAATTGTTTTTTGCTATTTTATAAAGAGAAAATTTAATGAAACATTTTTGTCTAGAAGTATACCGCCGTGTAGCGCATAAAAACCTAGTGATGAAAGAGAAAAAAGATTTTGTATGGATTTTTTCATCGCAAGGTCTTTATGCGTTGAACGGCAGGACTGCCCAAGCCAAAAAAAATTTTAGACCCGTAAGAAGTATGTACTTTTCCCATCTGGTTGTAACTAGTAAAATTTCAACCCTGAAGGTGGTGGGTTTTTTCTTTTTGGAGTCTAAATTACAGGAAACCCGAATAACAAAGTCTGTCTGAAAAATAATGGGATTATGGGATTAGGTCAGTGAAACTTTCTTGCTTATATTTATGCGAAATTCCCAGTTAACCAAATTTTTCTTTTTTAAAAATTCGGAAAACTCGTAAGTTTTGTTTCTTTTTTAAATGTAAAACATACATAAGAGCTAAAGAGATGGAAAGAATGGAAAGAAATTGAAAGGCAAAACTGCTTAACTGGGATTAGTGAAAGAAAAACCGAAAAATTTTGGTGGTATCGGGTTTCGGTAATACCGGTAATATGGTTTTACATCAAATAGCTTTCTCTTTCTAAATTCTTATGAAAATCAAGATGAAATCTGACTTTTGAAGCTTTGGAAATACGGTTTGGGTTCGGGTTCAGGAAAAATTAAAAAAAAAAAACAGTTATTTTGGAGAAGATATGTTAGATTCACACAGTCAAATTTCTAGTATTTCTTTTCTTTCGAAAAAGCCGGTATTGTTACTTGAAAGACCGCTATGCGGCATCACCGGAACCGTTTACATCAAAATACTTTCCCTATGCAAAATTAGCACAAAAATCGCTCTTCAAGGATTTCAATGAAATATACGCGTATGCGTATGCGTGTGCGTATGCCACCCTATACGATAGTTTGTGTTTTATTTATCATTAACACATATATTTTGTGTGTTGTATTGTATAGAGAAAATAGAGGGAAACATTTTTGTTCATGAATGTATAGGACTGGGACATGTCCTTAGCGCTCCAGGTTGGCACAAAAGTTGAAAACTTTCTTGTTTATCGAATCATAGTTTAAAGACGGGCCCAAGGTTGGCCGTAGACTTAAAAAATGATGATCAAAAATACCCTTCTTTCTTTATCTTTATGGTTTTCTGGAACTATATTTTATTTAGATCAGTTATACCCTCAATGTCCCAATTCCTGAATATTTTGCCTGTATACGGTTTACTAATATTTTAAATTTGCAATTAAAATTTCCTTAATTTTAGGGACGTCATCGTTTTAGTCAACATGTATAAGTTTTTCCTTGTTTGTGGTGGTTAAGACTACTAACTAATTGTGAAAGTGTGTGTGTGTGTGTCAATGTGATATATAAAATGCGACGAGAGTATGACGTCATAGTCTCCTCGTTTTGTGATCGATTCAATTATTTTCCGGGAAATTGACAAATTATTTTTATAATGTGTAATGGGAAGAATTGTCTTCTTTAACGTATATTTTCACCTAAAGATACTTTATTCTCAGGCAATCCATCCACTTCGAAAGATCATAATAGAAAATTGAAAGAAAATTTGATAAAAAAACGTTTTGTTTACAAATCTAACAATCGGAACAAATCCGTCTGCGGTTGAATTATGAATGACGACAGGTAAAAACAAATGCTACATATTTGTCACGAGCGAGGTTCCCCGAGACTCGTCCTGACAAGTCTGCCGTGCAAATCATAAAAACCTTGCAGTGAAAGAGAGAAAAGATTTTGTATAAATTTTTTATTCATACGAAATCTTTTCTCTCTTTCATCACAAGGTTTTCATGATTTGCACGGCAGAAGTGTGTATTTTTTTTTTTATCACATAAGCGAAAACGGGACGACCACATAGAAGAGAAGAGAAATTTCGTATTACACTCCCTAGAGTCGATGTAATTTGATACTGATACCCAGCAAGAAAAATGGATTCGTTCACTTGATGTAATTTGACGCACAGACACACGTAAAACAAAATTGTCGCTTTTTTTGTTTGATATGCTGTCAACATTCAGTTTTTCTGGCGTTGTATTTCGCTGCACACCGATTTTTGCAAACGTTGAGAATCAGAAATTCATTTTATAGCAATGGCTGGATACGATCATCACGATGATGGGCCAGGTTTCGTTGGAATCCGTTTTTGTCAAGAATGGTAATGAATTATCGTTTCAAACATTGAATCCAAGGATGTTGTTCTATTTCACAATAATTCACTCAGTCATCAGATGACGAAGCTAACTCATTTTTTTTTTTTTTTTGTTTTAGTAATAATATGCTGTACCCTAAAGAAGACAAGGAACAAAAAGTGCTATTGTACGCTTGCAGAAATTGCGACTACAAACAAGAAGCCGACTCCAATTGTATTTACGTTAACAAAATTATGCACGAAATTGAGTAAGTTAATTCAATCAAAATTTTAAAACTAATTTTCAATGTGAATATTTTAGTGAATTGACTCACATTGTGCCGGATGTGATTTCCGATCCTACGTTGCCTCGAACGGAAGATCATGCCTGTCCCAAATGTGGCCACAGAGAAGCGGTATTTTTCCAAGCTCAGACTCGTCGCGCAGAAGAAGAAATGAGACTGTACTATGTGTGCACTAGCCAAAGTTGTACCCATCGATGGACAGAATGAGGGGGGATAAAATTTGTCTCGTTATTTTCGCGTTTAATTCAATTAAAAGTGTATATTTTTAAAAGTTAATTTGTTTTGTTTTGTTTGTTAGGTATTTGCTTCATATCACACTTCGTGCGCGAACGCGAGAAAGACAGATCGACTATTGAGTTTACATCGTTTTGTCTCGTATCTATGAGGTATAAGTAAAGGTCCAACGACCTTAGCAACTAAAAGTATACATTGTCATGAGGAGTTAACTATGACTTTAAGTCTTGTGAGAGAATATCTGAATCGGATAGTTTTCGTAAATCGTACTGGATGCCTTAGGAGCATGAGCACGATAGGGTAGACGTGAGTGAAAAAACTTCTACATTCATGACTGGGTCTGAGGCTCAGGTTGCTTTATAACAAGACATTATATCTGAGCTGAGCCGTGAGCTGAACCAGTCTCTGTCACAAATCATACTTGCAGAGGGTCTCGAATGTATCTGTTCATTAGTCTGATCCAGTAATGACATAATCAGCCAAGTTCCTACTCCTGAAGAGAACTTTGGACATTCACAAGATATGTGATATCCCATTTCCCCACTTATGCGACAGATGCATTCAGAGTCGCTAACGATGCCCACTTTTTCCAAGTGCTCGTTCAGTCCACAATGTCCGATAATCGCATTCACCCACCCTCCTTGTGCCTTGTGAAGTCGATTTTTGGAGTCATTTCGTCTGTGTGCATGCCAAAGGTCGGGTCAGAGATCATCCTGATAATTTTCCCACGTCCAGTTCTAAATGTCTGCGGAAACCCTGATTACCATCTCTAGGGGCGGTAAAGCTAGCAGCGCTTCAATGGGTGCAGAGGCCGTTGTCTTCATAGCACCAGTAATACGAATGCAAAGAAGCCTCTGAATCTCACTTAGCAACTTCGCACACACTCAACTTCGAGCCTAAGAAACTAAACCACACAACCGTGGCTAAGCATGGGACTAATCACACTTACCACACTAATCACCACCACAGAATGGTCTTCCACTTCAGATCGCAGTTCCTCCTGAGAGTTCCTCAACACTTGAAACGAGGTGTGTCTAAGTTTAAAATGTCCTAGAGCATAAAAAGTGAGTTATTATTAAGCTGTCGAATAAAAGAGTTGGAGCAAATTTATACGGTAAGTTAAGGTAAAAATTTTTGGACCCATACGAAGTACAAAGGTCTTATACGTTTACTACTAACAATTTTGTTGTAACATGTGGTAGATCGTGGTGGGAGTCGGGGGGATACATTTATTATCGTCCGTCTCCACTTTTTTTTCCAAACGGCTCAACCTATCACACTAAACTTTTTATGATGAAAGGCTCATGCCTCCCATGATTCAATTTCAAAGATGAGGAAAATCGGTCAAGTGGTTCCGGAAATATGGTCGAAGAAATGTTCAGAAACGTGGATTTTCGAGGGTCGGTAAAACTTTTTCGCAAATATCTCGGCAAGAACAGCAGAATTGTTCTTTTTGGTATCAAATGAAAGAACTTGATCTCACAAAACTGGGAACAGATTTTTGTAGATATCGGGTCAGGGGTCTGGGCACTGCGGCGAATGGACGAAATTGAGTTTCTTGGCCATATACGAAAGCAGATCGTTTTTCGTCTATATTTGCTTAACTATGGAAACTTGCTGTCAAAGACAAAGTTGTAGAGAATAAATGTTTAGAGAAGATGTGTTTCAGGGTTTTAGGACGAAATGGTCCAATCCTGTGATATGACCACTTCTGGAATTAGAAGAGATGAAACATATCTCTAGAACTACGAGAGTAAGAAAGTTGCTTCCAAAGGCAAAGTTGTAGAGAATAAAATTTCAGAGAACACTTTTTTCAGGATTTTAGGGAAAAGGGTCCGAATCCTTGGATACAACCATTTCTAGATTTGAATGGTCTGAGACGTACTTCGTAGGGTCTTGGGTAATTTCTATAGATTTTTGAAATTCTTGTAGTTATATTGTGCGCGCGGTTCAAAATTCACCCGACTTCGCAAAAATTTCTCAGTTTTCAGATTGCGATAAATTGAGATCGCACTTTTCGTAGTATTTCACAGTATTTCGTTGTTACGGATAGAGAAAAGAGAGTTCGCAGTAAATTGGAAATTAGAATAACATATGATGTTAATGTTGAAGCAAAGTAGAGAAAGAATTTCTTTGTTTCGATTGGTCCGCGCAAAAAGACGCGGTTATACTCTCTCAAAAATTATTTATGCGGAATTTATAGTTAAGCGGCGATAAAAAAATATAAAACATTGGATTGTTTGCTTATTTTTATATTTAGATACGTTCGAGTCTTTTTGCAACATCTATTCTTTTGCCACATCTGTTCTGATACGCACGGGTCTTTGGCTATGTTTTTGATTTAATCTTTAATTTATGAAATAAAATTTCTCGCATAATTACGCACCTCAATTTCATTTTCGTAAGGTTCTATCTCCGGATATAATTGGGCGATATGCCGATTTCAATCAGAATTTGTCTTAGGATCAGAAAAACCAAGTATAAGGAACGAAAGGTGTGAATTTTTTGCTTTCGTCACTGCTTCGATCTGTATCTTGCCGTTTGTAAGAAATAAAAGTTCAAAACGTATTAAAACAAGTATTTATTGACAATTGCATCAGTGGACTTGTTCAATAAATTTTCATCTGCTTTGGAGAGGAAATTCCGTCAATCTATCGGAATTTACGACATCAAATATTAATTTTTTTTAGTCGGGTTCAAATCGTTTTTTTTTTTTTTTTTTGTTTTGTTGTTGTTTTCTTTAAGAATTAACACTCCTAGAACATGTAATGTGTGTTAAGGTACTTAATTATATGATTAATATTTTCATATGAAGAATCACAGCCCTCAATGCATTGATCTATTGGATTCCTTATTAATCGTGTGAAGCAATGTTATCCGGAACTTCCATAACGCATAATGATTTATCTTTTGCAGCAGCAATGATCTAGAACATAAATTAGGTAAATTGGAAAAACTGTGGCACCGTGCAATGTTAAACTTACGTTATCCTTGAAAACATCGAAATGAAGCAACATTTTACCAGGCCCAGGAAACCGACTCAATTGAACCTCATTTTTTGTATCGTATGCATAAATATAGCCGTCATAACAACCTCCTAGTATTAAGGAATTTTTGTATGACTTCAAGCAAACGGTTCCAGTTCCCAATTTAATTCGACTTATTTCTGCGCCACTCTAGAATCGAGTAACAACCGAATCACTCGAAGGTGAAAAAAAGGGATTTCATTTGGATTTACCGTAAATTCATAACGAAACACCAGATTCTTGTTCGTTCCACAGTACAATTGTCCTCCGGCTAAGAGTATGCTATAGATGGTTAGTTTGTCCGGCACTTCTATTGTTCGCAACAAAAGACCAGTCGTCGCATCACGAACACTGATATTGTGACTCCGAGACGAAACTATTAGAATTTTTCGTGGACCTTCTTTGGTTGCCTTTAGTGCCATTATCGATCTGCCCACCGAACACAAACATTCTTCCGCGAAAACGTCCTCCTGAAATGTTACTTTTTCATTACGGAATTTCCACTTTCCTTTTCCATAAAAACCTTAGTGTCGAAAATGTAAATCTTTCCGCTTCTACTTCCGATAAAAACTGTGTCCCAAGAGTAGTCCATCACTTGAAGGGCTTCTCCTACATTGGCGGACAACAATTCTGAATCGAATTTCTGCGAAAAAATAGCGAACAAAGAAACGATTTTAATTCAATTTTTCATTTCATCACTGCGTCTGTATTTCATTGTGCAGTACAGAGTAAAAATGTTTTTTTTGTAGTACGTGCATCGTCACTTCATTAATGGGATCATGTGCCGCCAAAAAAAGTGTAACAAAAATTACTTTGTGAGGATTGAGGAAGATGTGATGTTATTCTAAACGTAGCTACTAATTGCCCCAGGAAGATGGTGTTTTACAGCAAATTTTTCTCATAAAATGCAGACAATACCTGCAATTATTTACAACGGTGTATCTTGATCACATCAATCAAATTTTTCAGATTAAGAGTGAAAGAGCTGACTATAGCAAACTAGGATCACTGTAGCAGTCTCAACTTTCAGTGTTTTTGAGAAATTCGAACAGACTCTTAAGAGTAGTGATTGTGATCGACATCTTTATCATAGGAACAAGCACTCTACAATGAAACAAACCACTTAACTTAGCAAAATAGATGAAAAAAGTAAGAATCACATCGACATTTTTCAGCTTAAGAAGAGATGTGAAGACTTGGCACATTAAGAGTTTCACAAAACAAACTATCAGGATGTGACACATAATTTGAAAAACTAAAGAATCAATTTCGTGTAACTCTAAGAATTCTTAGCTTAGGTAGTTAGTAAACCTTGATCGTGACTCACCTTCAAACTCAACTTTTTGAGGTATCCATCCAACGACACCGAATAAAGGTCATGGCTTTCGGTTATAACAAAATTTGTTACCGTTTTGGTGTGTTCCGAAAATGTGCCTAAAAGTTTACCGGTCTGCAAATCGTGCATGTACAAATTGGTGTCTTCAGAAGCGGCTATCAGAAAGCCTTCGAAAACCTAAAAGTTTGATTTGGTTAGCAAATGCCTTCATACACATGAATTGACTCTAAACAATACTTGTAAATGTACGATTGGTAATCGGTGGCCGGAAAAGTTTCCATCAAAGAGCATATTGCTCATGTTGTTTTCATGTGTGGCATTGCAAGCGGGATCATCTGCGTCCAGCGCTGGCCTGGCCATCAATGATTTGATCTTTTTTGCACTATATTTCGTTAAACGAACAGAACATCGCCGAGCTGCTGTCATAATTTTCGGTTTAAGGTCACTTTGAACTTGATCAACGTCAACAGCTTTTGTATTACTTTTACTGTTCGTTACCGACTTGAGTGAATTCAAATTAATTTTAAGCTTTTTACATTTTGTACCATCTGTACTGACGTCTGATTTGGTGTCGTCATCGGCTCTTCGTTTTGTACAATGTGCTGCATTTGATTTGATTTTGAAATTGCATTTTTTTGTTCCGACAATTTCCACTTCGTCGTCGGACGACACTTCGACGACTTTTTGTTCAACAATCTTCTCAT
>WJQU01002641.1:0-12919 GCA_029228625.1 Pseudolycoriella hygida | reverse complement strand
GGAATACGGGGAAAGTTGAATACGGGGAAAGTGAACATGGAATACGGTGGAAGTGGAAAACGGTGAACGTTGAATACGGGGGAAGTGGAATACGGGGGAAGTGGAATACGGGGGAAGTGGAATACGGGGAAGTGGAATACGGGGGAAGTGGAATACGGGGGAAGTGGAATACGGGGGAAGTGGAAAACTGTGAACGTTGAATACGGGGGAAGTGGAATACGGGGGAAATGGAATACGGGGGAGATGAAATGCGGGGGAAGTGGAGTAATTTTGCGACAAAGAAAGTGTTTTGATTTATAGTGCCTTTCTCGCCCATTTGGATTTTAGTATTATTAGTGGTAATATCAACGAAGTGATTGAATGACATGAAACATTACGCATTATTATTTAAAACGATAAAAAATATGCTTTGACTCTCTGAATAGACAACACGCGAAAATGATAAAGCCTGCGTAGCCCCTAGAGGCGGGGGTTTGACTAGTACTATTATAACACAAAAAAAAGTGTTTCTGTCAGGAACAATAAAAAAATAGTATTATAGTATTTGTACTATGGAAGTGTCCCTACTAACATAACAAAGTGTCCATAATTAAGGACATATTGAGGACACATTTTTGGCATCATTACTTTTTTAAAAAAATATTGCTTCCACTGTTTTCGTCAGAAAGAGCTTTTACCGTTTTTAGTACACTCCTATAGCCTGACTCCTGAGCCAGGACAAATTTTTCTAAAAGGACGGACAAAAAGGACAAAATGAGGACAATATATTCCCACTTCCTCAATAACATCTTTGATTTCGACCACAGATTTGTGACGGCACCGAAAATTAATCGAAAAATCTTTTATGGTATTGAATCTGGGCCCAACGGCCGCCGAGCTAGGGCCGTTTAAGTGGTTTTTGTCCTTTTGTACATAAATAACTCGAGTAAATATTTTCCGGTTGTCATTAAATTTTTTTTGTTAGAAAGATCTGGGCATGGCCGACAATTTATGGAGGAGTCCTTGGACTTAGCTACGGCACAAAAACCGAGTGTATGCTATGGCCATACGTGTTTTTTGTACATAATTCGTACATAAAATTTTTTTGCCTTGTTGCATAGCAAATTGTGGGAAACATTTTTGTCTATGGAATTATGTGTCCGAGGCATTTCCTTATGGCCATAGGTCTGCCCTAGACAAAAAATAGTTTTTCAATATGTTGTAGAGAAAATGAAAGGAAATAATTTTGTCTATGTAAGTATTTGTCCGAGGCCTCTACTGAGGACACTAGGTCCGTCCTAAGGTCGGCATTAGACAAGGAAAATGGTTTTTTGGTATGTTGTAAAAAAAGTGAGATGAACATTTTTGTCTGTTTGGGGGTCAGTCAATTTTGTACTTTCGGAAGACATTCTTACGGCGTTTCTTCGGACGGGTTTTTCAGTATTGTCCTTGCGGCAATTTCCAATACAAATTAATGTGGACGTAATAAGTTTGATAATAATGATGATCAATTACAGAATGAAATTCCATGGCTGCCATTTAGTCGGACAGTGGGTACTAGATTAAAAATCGAGGTGCTAAGATCCTCACAATGCAACTTTGTTGGAGACATCATTCTCTGAGCCATTTAGTCAGGCGATCAAGTTACTTGACTCACAGACAAAAATATTTTATCCACTTACACACAATCATATTTAATCAAAAGGTGAAAACAAAAATTCCAAAAGAAGTCGAAGGCGAAGGTAGCATAATGAGGTCGGAATTTTCGGATTGCGCGAAATTTTGGCTGGAGACTAGTAAAGGGTGGTACTACTGAATGTTAACAAAAATTTTGAAGAAATAACGCCGTCTCTATATGAGGCCGCGGACCCCATGTGTAGTTTCGTTTTGATCTATTCTTCAAACGAATTCGAGAAAAAATCAAATTTTCATTGTGTGTTGTGATTTTTTGTTTAATTGTAGGTAAATATACATGTATCCAGAGATGGGGAATTACCGGTAATTTATTTTCGTCGGTAATATGACGTAATATTACGGTAATATTATGTAATATTGGGTAATATTACGTAATATTGGGTAATATTACCAAAATTTTAAATTACCAATATTACCGTGCTCTTGGTAATATTACGTAAATTACCGACTATTTTTTCATTTATATTTTGCAAAAGTCTTAGAAACATGAGAGGAAACATGAACTAAAGTAAGGTCCAGAAAATGTGGTACCGAGTCACTTGTATTGAATGAAAAGAAATTATCAAAATAAATGAGTTGAAATTTCGATTTATTCTGACTTGACTTGACTTAACATCATACGAGTTGGTGCCTGTGCCCTGAAACCAGCAGAGTTTCGGCGTGTGTATTTTGTTGTTAAAATGCTGAGCATATCATGACCAGATACCCCCTTTTGCTCATCAAGTCCACAATGATATTGCCATGGTCCACTTACAGAGCACAATCATTTTAGACAGCGTTATGTTGCCACTCAGTTTGTGTCTTTCTTAAAATAAATAACAACCGATGTCGTTCGACTGACGGTTGGAACAACTATTGGGTGGGTCGGAATCGGAAAGTTCTTGCCGATTTTTCCTTTAGATGGAATCACCAATCATACAATATTTTTGTCACCGGTTATAACCAATCTAAATCCGGTTTTTAATAAACTATAAATGGCTAGACATTTCAATATAAACATAGTTGAAATTCCATTTGATTTGAATAAGAAACGCTTGTTGATAGCTTGATGGAAGTTCATAGTTCGAAAATTCACGCACCACTGCCACTACATGCACAAGTTCATGAGGCGGGCAATCACATAGTGCATAATAGTAGCAGCGATGGCAAATAATTGTTAGTTGGCAGCTGGCAATATATAGAATGTAGTTGATAGCTTCACTACATGAGCCATGTAAAAAGTTCTCAGTCCAATAGCCGACGTTCTTGCCAGTCACATTTGTGACCAATACAATATCATATGTGGCTCAAAGCAACAGTCATAATTAATTCATCGTTGGATGACCGACATGTATCGCTTCAAGTTAGTCCACTGAAATGTATACGAGATGCAAGCGACGTACTCTTACAGCAAGACTGAAAACAATTTCGTAACTGCATGAGCCATGAAAATATATGATAGCTGAAAATCAATTTTATTATTACAGAGATATTAACTCACCAACAACTGACAATCGACTAACGAAATTACTCGCTCAGCTTTCATCTTTATATCCGCCAAATTATTGGACCCGTACGAAATACAAGAGGTCCTATTCGTTTACTACAAACAATTTTAATGTAACATCTATTTGACATTACCTTGGGTAATTTCTATGGATCTTGGAAATTCTTACAGTTATAAAAGAACAGAAAACGTTGGATTGTTTGCTTATTTGTATATTTAGGTACGTTCGAGTCACTTTGCCACATCTATTCTGTTTGTCACATCTATTCTGATACGTACGGATCTTTGGTTATGTTTATTTTATAATTTATAAATTATAAAATCATAATTATAAACTTCAAAAAAAATTATAATTATAATTTTATAAATTACAATTTAAGGATTTGTAATTATAATTTTATAATTTATAATTATAATTTTATGATTTATAATGTAAAAATATAATTAAAATTTTGTCATTTGTAGTAAATATTGAGTACAATATTACTTGGCGTACATGTTTATCAATTGAGCGCTGCGAATCGACTAACGAAATTACTCGATCAGCTCTCGTATTTATATCGGTCCACTTATAATTTTATTATTACGGAGAAGTTTACTCACGAACAACTGAGGATCGACTAACGAATTACTCGCTCAGCTCTTATGTCTTTATCAGTCAATTTATAATTTTATAACTTGTATATATATATATATATATATATATATATTTATATATAAATTTTTTAAATTATATATATTATATTTCTCAGATATAATTCACTAGTCCTAGTTTAACCGTAGATTGTTCATATAGAACATCAAATAGTCGGTACTTCACCCCATATCAGCATATCAAGGTGCATGACTTGACTGATGATTGGCACTGGATGCCGAAATATTGATGCTTCTAATATGTTCAAGAACACAACTGTTCTAGTTGAGTTCAATCTGAGCGTCATTACAATGACAAAATAATTCAAAATAAAAATTCTCAACCTGTGACCTTCTGTTACTTGTCTATGTGATCGAAAATTAAAGTAAAAATTTCCACGTTTCAGTTTAATTGTTCCACGATCAAGCAAAGCTCGAGTAATATATAAGATATTCTCAAAAACAATTATATTTTATATCATATGTAATTACAAATTATAAAATTATAATTATAAATTATAAAAAATATCCATATACAAATAATAATTACGAAATTACAATTTATAATTATACGTAACGAATATTGACGGCATTTGCTCGTAGTAAGCTTTGCAATGCTTTACATAAATATAAGAATCAGCTAAAGAATTTCGTAATTTGATAATCAGCTCTGCACCAGTAAACATGTAAAACATCTAATAATAGTATATTACAATTGAGGTCATGTAAACAGCCTGTAACACAAGGACGATTACACAATCTCGCCTTCGGCTCGATTTTGCAAACTTCGCAATGTACTATGTACTATGTACTATGTACTATGTACTATGTACAATGAACTTCGCACTTGTACTATGATTTAACGTAGTAGCACTCGGTCGTTGAAACAAACAATTAAACATTAAACATTTTGAAAACAAAAAAAAAACTCCTGAAATACAGCGTACACTATTTGAGTTCTTAGAGTAGACTAAGGAGTTCTCCGCAGCCGTTTGACGAGTGCGGACGTATTTGTCAATTTTCTTAAATTATTTATCGCAATCGTAATTGTTTTTTTTTTATTGACGTGATTGTTTTATCAACGATTAAACAAAGTGTTGTCTTCGTGTGACACGTTATTTGCAAAATTTATTACACATTTGACTAAACTGCCTGGTGGCAGGGTTCACCGATTAAGGTGACTTTTCATTTTATTTAAATGTTATCGTCATTTCATCACACACAATGCATGACGACAATGGTACGGTGAATTACGCCGAACAGTTATCTCTTGCTAATGCAGCAAATCAACAGTTAATGGCTCAATTGGATAGTCAATCTATTCAAATCAAGGAACAATCAGGTCAAATTGCTGCACTTATTGCCGAAATTAGTTCGCTAAAGAATCTAATTTCACAATTGAATGCCGCAAATACTTCTTCATGTGGTGCACCGCCGTCAAAGCGATTTCGTGCAGGCCGTTCGTCGGACAAAACGCAGAATGGTTCAACCATCCATGATTTCTTCCCTCTATTGGAATCTGATTCAACGGGAAATGAAGATGTTACTCCCAAAAATAAATCAATTATCAATCCAACGTTCGCACAGCTTGTTTCGACTAAGCCGGCTTCTACAACAAAACCAATGCCTATTCAATTGAATTCATATACGCGTGAACATTGCAATTTGATTCTTCGAGATTTGGGATTGAAGTTCAAATCGAACGAATATGAGGTAATTCAGTTGAATTCTAAATCGCCAGTCAAGATCTATCCCGCCATTGCTGAAATTAAGGAAAATATTTCTAAATGGTTGCTACAGTAAGGAGCTGAATTTTGTTCATTTTCGGAGAAAGGTAGCAAAAAGGTTGCATACATTTTGCGCGGCCTTAATTACGGCGAGATCGACAACAACATTCGAAATATTCATGCAGCAGTGTTGGCTGTTGGCATCGCTGAGGGTGTTGACGTTTCATTATATATCACTCCATTTATGAAAAGAAATCCAGAACAATCAACAACAATGCTTTATCGTATCATCATCAATGCCAGTTCGAATGGGCAGTTATTACAGTCAATTAAAAACATCAATGGTTTTCGGGTCACACTAGAAAAACAAAAGAAGTCGTCAATCATCCAGTGTCACTATTGCCAGCGGTTCCAACATACGTCCAACCACTGCTCATTCACTTACCGATGTGTACAGTGTGTGGTAACGCACGCACGCGGCTTGTGTCCACGACGAAATGATTCTAATTTGCCTATCCAATGTGTAAATTGTCATTTGGGTGGCTTCAAGAACAGCAACCACACGTCAAACGATTTATCAGCTTGTGGTTATTTTCAATCTAATTTCACCAACCTTCATCAAAAGTTCGTCAATAATGGAAATCGTAAATCGCCTCCAGTTGCCTCAAATGTTCATACTACGGGTACTGCTGCCAAAATAAATAATAAAAAAAATGATCCACGTGTGAACACTGCTCCGTCGATTGCACGACATAACAACATTGAAACGGAAATCCGGGCTAATAATCCACATTCTGCTGTTTCTTATAAGGGCAATAACACTAAATCGGGTTCTAATTCTAATAGGAATGGGAATGAGAAAATAAAGGCTAAGGGAATTAAGGTAAAAAAGGTAAAAAAGAATGCAAACAAGGATAATATCAACAAGAAATCAGGTGAGTCGAATCCTGATTTCGGTTCTATTATTTCTTCGATTGGTCCCCAACATGTTCAAGCACTTAAGTTGCTTGCTGATTTGATTACTTCATTAAAATAATGACCGTAAGACCCTTAAGACTCATTTCGCTGAATGTTGATTCAATTGCCTTCTCTACTAGGAAGAATTTATTGTATGAATTTATTGCAGCGTTCTCGGCGGAATTTTATTTGCTGCAGGAAACCAAACTCGATTCTAATATTAAGCTTTTCATTCCAAATTATCGCATTGTCCGCACTGATGTTCGTCGTGGCTATGGTGGCACTGCAATTATTGTACGAAATGGCATAAGTTTTCGTAATTACACTTACTCGACTGGTGAAATCAATTTTACCTCTATCGAAGCCAAACTATCTGGGTCCTGGTGTCGCATTGTCTCTGTTTATGCTACACATGGATCATCTAACCCTACTGATTGTTTCACAAGATTGTTTTCTGGCTCTCAACCGGTCATCTTTGGTGGCGACTTTAATGCCAGACATTTCGAATTTGGCGATTACTCTATCAATACCTATGGTGTAGCCTTGTTAAATTCCTCTCACAATTTCAATATGAGCATTCACAATCCTCCAGCACCCACATGTTATCATTCTATAGATGGTTCATTCATTGATAAATTTATTTCTCAGCATATGTCATTTCCGTTGTCTAGTGTTGACTGCCTACCTTCATTTTCGGACCATGCTGCCATCGCAATTTCTGTTTTCGCCAACTTAAGGCCAACATCGGCTGATAAACAACGCCGAAGAAAACTATTCCATCAATGCAATTTTGACTCAATGAATAATGAAATATCTGATGGCTTTTCTAAAATTAATTTCCCACTTAACACTCACAATACACGAGCAACAACTAAGAGCAAGTAAATCAAGTAGTCTGAAGAATTTGTCGAAATATTGAATAAATCCTGAACGATAGAGACTGTGAACGATCCTAAGATAACTGGGATCATTTGGGCTTTTTGGTGTGTTGAAGGTGGAAGTGTTGATCCGGTTTTTGGCTTGGTTTTGGAAATTTTGACCCACGACAGAATCGAATTAGCTCGATACAGTTTTCCGCCACAATTCTCATGTTGGATGTATGAAAAGCCACGTAAACAATGACTTTCGGCATTTGATTTTCTACAAAACCGAAGCGGTGGAGATAGCAGATTTGATCAGAATTGGAAGAACTGGTGCCATATTAATCGTAGAAACACAGAATTTCGCAAATCACTGGCTAACTTAATCAAATTCAACGAGTTAAATTACACTAAAAAAGCAAGGACGTTTGTTTACGTGCCAAAATTTTACTACGTAAACTTGTCGGCATCAGCTGTCACGTACATTCATCAAAGGTCGGTGATGTTGTACTAGAATTGTAGTGAAATTCGATATTGGCGCTCAATTTAAAAGCGCTCAATCTAAAACACTTAACTCCGAAGGACAAAGGAACCCTTAAAAAAAAAAAAAAAAACGAGTTGTTTACGTTCGAACCCAGCAACGAAAATGAAACCAGACGGCCCAGATGCAGATAAAAAGAACATATGTCCGATGTGCGATCGAGGATTCCCAAAACTGGCAGGACTGAAACAGCATCTGACAAAGGGACACTCAGATGACGAAATAAACGCAGAGATTGCCCGCAGAGAGCAGTCCAGGACATCGCGTGCAACCCAATCAGGAACGGCAAACATTTCGGTGTGCAAAAAGTTACAAATAATAATGTAGTCCAAAGCTTGTGTCGTAACAAACTTTGATGCAATTTTCTCGACCGTGAAATTCAAATAACTAGGGTTGGGTTTTCCTCAATTTTTCGGTCATAAATAACGAAAAACACATATATTTCGAGACGTTTCACAGCTTATTGCTGCATCTTCAGTCTTTATTCATCTCATTCAAAGCTAAAATTACATAAGTCAAATTTTAATAAACTAAACTTGCAAAAATAGAAAAACAGATTTTACCTTACGAGAACATAAATTCCCTCCACTAAATGAAAGTTTGAATTATGAGCAAAAACCTTTAGAAAGAACCCATATAAAGAACACAGCTAGTTCGGACGAAATACCTCTTCTCAATTTACGACTGGAATCAAACTTTTGTACACTGCGCTGATGTTTTCTGTGTCTCTTCTAAAATTCATAGTCTGGTTAGTCAGAATGTGCAAAGATTCCAAAACCCTGCGTTTCGTGAAATTATGTTCCACAACTAAAACAGTCATTCTGTCAGTATCAGGTACGTGCCCAGCGTCATGATAGTGGTGTACCACCGCTGTAGCATTACTTAAATCTCCACTTCGGTTAAAAGCTTTTATGTCATCCACATGATTTTCACATCTCTTACTGGCTTCGTGACTGGTATTACCCACATAATTCAAATTGCACATAGCCCGTCGACCATCACCTAAACATGGTAGATTATACACCACATCGTATAGGTCTAGCTCTGCGGTCTTTTGTTTGAGCTTAGAAAAATTGGAACTATTTTTAAGGATTGGTGTGTAGCCCACTTTCAAATCATCAATATCTTTGCACAATATCTTACCAATATTGATCGAACACAATTCATTAAATTGCATACTTTTATATTGGAGAATGTTTTGAGATTGATTCAGATTCGTGACGGAAATGGTTGGTCGTGGTTGATTTTTCACACTCCAATATCTACTGATCCTTTTCTCGATTAGTTCGCTAGGATAAGCACTCTCCATAAGCATTTTCTTTATAGTGCTAGTGTTTTTATGATGAAATTTCATGGAACTCAGACTGTACAGTCTATTTATCACGTTATCCATCACATTTAATTTTTGTGTCCAGGGATGATTGGAATTAAAATTCAAAAGTCTATTAGAAGCTGTTGGCTTCGTGAACCAATCAACGTCCATTGTACCATCCTGATTTCTAATCACTTGCACATCCAAAAACGTTAATTTGCCATTTTCTTCCTTTTCCATGGTGAATTCAATGTTGCGATGAATTGAATTAAAGATCTCCATGATGAATAAAGACTGAAGATGCAGCAATAAGCTGTGAAACGTCTCGAAATATATGTGTTTTTCGTTATTTATGACCGAAAAATTGAGGAAAACCCAACCCTAGTTACAAATAATTGCGAATACTACGGACGAACACAAGCTGACTCAGTTCAAAATAATCGAAAATCAGGCCGCAGGTGATTGTTTATTTTTGTCGCTACTGGAATTTCTGAGTAATGTGAAAAATGATTTCGACGCCGTACCAATCGATTCCTACGAATTGCGACAAAAAGCAGTAGCTCACGTCCTGGCTGGATCGAATTTTGACAGATTCAAAGAAAGCATCTTCGAGAACCTACGACTGCAAGTTTTCCATTCAACGTATGAGGCGGATAAATATGAATCGGAGGACGATATCAAAAAGATGTATCGGGAACACATGTCATCGCCGGGCAGTTTCGGAACAATTGTCGAGTTATGTGCAATAGCCGAATTATTTAATTTTTCATTCTTCGTCATACGACAAACCAGTACACGATCCTATGTTTGTTACGATTACGGATCCGTGATGGAAATTAAACCGGATAATGTTGCGCAAGAAACGAAAACAGCTTTCCTGTTGTTCAATGGAGCAGTGGACGGCGGACATTTTCGCCTTTTGTCACCAGTGGACGACGAAGAAATCCCTCGAATGCAAAATGGAAGTTACAGCATCGTAGAGGATTACACCACAACAAAAATGACGACGATTGCACCGATAGCAGAAGTATCGGCTCAAATCGACCCTAAAGATGATCACAATTGTTTCGATAGCACACCCTTAGACGAGCACCATGCAACTTTCGAGGAATTTATTTTGCTTTTAGCACAATGCAAAAGAGACATTAAAGTATTGAAACGAATCCCCCGAGGCTCACGGATTTCAGCGGCGAACAGCCTAGCGGAACTGATTGATGAATGTCTGGCAAGCCCATCAACGAACGAAAAATGGATGAACCTCCTGAAGTTTGCTTACACATCTCTCCAAGTTCCGGATAAAATTCGAAATGTTTCACTGACAACTTTAGTGAAACGGAACATTGCAAAACCTACATTAGCCTTTGGTAAACGTGCTAAGAGCAAAACCCCCATATCGATATCTAAGAGGATCGAATTCAAAATCGCTGAAGGGAATGTGAAAGGAGCAGTAAAAATTCTTTCGTCCACGGAAACGTTGGCACCACAAAGTCAAGAAACGTTACACAAACTTCGACCCAAGCACCCACCACCGTCAAAACCGTTAAATCTCCCAGATCCACCAGAGAAACAAGCTGAACATTTGACTGTATCTGAAAAGGACGTGATTCGAAACATTGTCAGTTTTCCTAATGGGTCAGCAGCTGGAGTAGATGGTATTTTGCCACAGCACTTGAAGGACTTAACAGCGCCATATACCGGAGAAGCAGGAATGAAGCTCATAAGATCTCTCACGAAATTGAGTAATTTCATGCTATCTGGAAAAATGCCAAATAAACTCTGTGCGATAATGTACGGAGCATCGCTGTGCGCACTAATAAAGGAGGACGGGGGTATCCGCCCAATCGCAGTTGGAAACACATACCGTCGTTTAACTGCGAAAATGGCTAGTGCTTCTGTGCGATCAGACATGTCGGCGAAATTTGCTCCGCGACAAGTTGGTTTTGGCACGAAAGGTGGCTGTGAGGCAGCAGCCCACGCGACGAGAACATTCGTCAAGAAGAATCGAAAAGGAGGTTCAGTGGTGTTGAAAATAGACTTTCGCAATGCTTTCAACGAGCTAGATAGGGATAAATTTCTGAAGGAAATGAAGGACAATTGCCCAGGAATCTATCCATTCCTCTGGCAGTGCTACGCATCATCCTCACTGCTATTTTTCGGAGAAGACACTATTTGGTCACAAAATGGGGCGCAACAGGGAGATCCTTGTGGACCACTTCTATTTTGTTCGACTATACACGCAGTGGTGACAGCCCTCGTATCGGAATTCATCGTTTTCTACTTAGACGACGGAACCATCGCAGGGAATCATGAAAGTGTGCTCCGGGACTTCGAAACGGTGAGTGTGAGAAAGTCGGTTTGTCGATCAACCCGACCAAATGCGAACTTTATTTCTGTTCTGAAGTAGATGCGGAAGTAGTCAACAGTTTTGACAGAATATCACCGGGGATAATCATTGTAAATGAACTAACTCTTCTCGGCGCACCAATTACCGACAATGCATTCGTCAAGGTATTCAGGAAAAAATTGGACCAAATGAAACTGCTATTCGGAAGATTGTCGAGCCTGGACAATTACCAAATTGCCTACTATCTTTTAAAAAACTGTTTATCGATCCCCAAACTGGTCTTCATGCTACGGACATCTTCAACATGGAACAACATCGATCTGATTGAAGAAATAGACATGAGCATCAAGTCCACATTGGAGACATTAACGAATTCCGAACTGAACCGAGATCAATGGATATTGGCATCATTGCCCGTGCGCTGTGGAGGCCTCGGAGTACGAAGAGTGCAGGATTTGGCCTTGCCATCCTTTCTATCTTCAGTGAATGGATTGTCATCAATGGTCAGTATTATGTTACAAGAACCATCGCTTACCATTGTAGACATTGCCGATTACACGGATGGAATCGACACATGGCAACGAATGAATCCCGGAACCAATCAGCCAACACATCCGCAATTGCAAAAACAGTGGGATGTCATCCAAATTGACAGACTATTCCACGAGATCCGACCCGACCGCCCAGAGGAAGTAGCCAGAATCTTGTCAATTCAAAAACCAGAGTCGGGCGCGTGGCTCAATGTTCTTCCGTCACGTAACCTCGGTACATTGCTTGAAAATAACGCTTTCCGAATAATGGTCGGCCTTCGCTTAGGGACTGACATTTGTACACCACACAAGAGCGTCTGCGGCTGTATGGTGACGAGCAAAGTAAGACACGGACTTAAGTGCAAAAAAAGTGCGGGAAGATGGTCTAGGCATTCCGAGCTGAACAATATCATAAAACGGGCGCTCATTACAGTCGACATACCAGCCAGATTGGAGCCACCGGGCCTATTTCGAAAAGACGGAAAACGTGTCGATGGAATCAGTTTGATTCCCTGGAACCGTGGAAGAACACTAGTGTGGGATGCCACCTGCACGGACACTTTCGCTCCCAGCAACCTCAAATACAGTACACAAATAGCCGGGAAGTCAGCAGAAGAAAAAGCCAAACGGAAGGAAACGAAATATAGGACGCTGATCGAAAGAAATTATCATTTCATACCATTTGCAGTAGAAACGATGGGACCATGGTGTGATGATGCAAAGAAATTTTTTGACGAATTGGGAAAGATGATCGCGCTTAAGACAGACGAGCCAAGATCAAAATCCTTTCTCATGCAACGCATAAGTATGGCCATACAAAAAGGCAATGCGGCAGCTGTGATGGGATGTTTCGAA
>WJQU01002640.1:0-25000 GCA_029228625.1 Pseudolycoriella hygida | reverse complement strand
ACAGATACGCTTAATTTATTGTATTGTAACGTTTTGATGGTTTTTTAACGAGGTCTATGACAGCAGTCATAGACATTCTTTTTCCATGTCATCTAGAAGATAGAAGACAATAAAATGCAATTCATCATCTAGTTTCTTTGTATGTTGAAGTTAAATCTTGACCAATTTTGTTGTTTGAGCGCAACTACCAATTTTATTGCCTGAGCGCAACTACTCGGAATGACCGCTTAGGTTCTTTGATTTGAGGACTTCGGCTCATATACCATTGGCACCTCCATTCCGGATTGTTGAGTACTTCGGCTCGACCATTGCGAATACCATTGGCACCTTCATTCCAAATTGTTGAGGACTTCGGCTCGACCAAGACCGCTGAGGTTGAAGCATAACCAGCCTCTCGGAATTACCGCTTATGGTGAAATATAGCCAATTCTTTCGTTGACAAACTAACTTGTACGTTGACCAGCCAACCAATTTCAAATACCAACATCAATTTTATTTCGAGACGCATACTCCTCCCACCATTTTTATGGGAATAAGAATTAACCTCGTCGCGAAATGCGATTCGCAATTTGCGGATCTGAATGGCTACAAGCTTTTGAAGCAGTATGACGCGTTATGCTTATCGGGCTTCGCAGATGACCAAGCAGTGACGTCAGAGTCTGAGGAATCAGCAATCCGCACCATCGACCTCATCCAAATACTCTTTGCGAAAAACGGTCTGGCAGTTAATCCTGCAAAGAGTCAAGCAATAATAATGAAGGCTGGCCGACTAGTTGAGCACGTGTTGGTTCTATCCGATGGAAGCAAAATTTGTGGTATCAAGCCCGATGAACGTATCAAGTATCTTGGCTGTTCCTTCAATTCGGAATTGGTTTTCGACCACAATTGCGTAGAAGATTTACACAAGAATTTTGAAAAACTATCCGTATCGCCGCTTTTGAAGCCAGATCAAAAGCTTAATGTGACAAATCAATACGTCTTCCCAACTCTCATCTATCCACTACAAGCGGCACCGATCAACAAAACTCCATTGTACGCAACGAAAGGACTGGACGTCATGATTCGTCGATCCGTAAAAGAAATTATTGGAATCCCGCAGAGAACGAATGACAACCTTTTCTATGCACCTAGAAAACTGAGAGGACTCGGACTGTTGCGCGCAGAGTGGTAAATGTACCTGCAACACTTCTCAATAGCGAACAAACTTATGAAAGTCGACGATGGTCTGTTTCAATGTATCTCGACATGCACCCAAGAATCGGAAGAATGCGTCAAAGCGCTCAACGTCACCGGCAACACAACTAAAATTCTGCGAGCAGAACTTCGAAAAGGTGCCTTCGATAAATGGTGCTTGCTTCCATACCAGGGATCTGGCGCAATTCATTTCGAACAACATACGGCAAGCAACGACTTCGGCGTCTCAAACACTTCCAGCCTCTGCCGCAAATGCGAAAGAGTGAATGAAGCCATACGAAGTTTTCCGTCGAGTAACCTGTTAGTGACATCGAGGCATCATAGCGTGAGACATACGATTGCTGAGTTGTTACGAAGCAAAGGATACAAATGTTTTGACGAAGTATATGCTATTGATACTGAAGGGAAAACATCGTTGCCTTTGATCCGAAAACGAAAAACGCATTAATATCGATCCCACCATAAGGTATGAGACGAATGACCCAGATCAAGAAGAAAGAATTCGCGAAGAGAAGCGGGAAATCTACGAAAAATGTATTCCTTTCTACTCGGAAAGATATAGAGAAGAGTTTGGTGAGAGAAGCTGGTCAGCTCGCGGATTGTGGTTTGGCAGTAGAGGCTGTTTCGGTAAAAGTGTTGTGGAATTTTTTAAAGAATTTAAACTGAACTGTGATAAGCTGAAGGACATTTCCGAAATGATTCTAATTAAGACAATAGCAATAATAAATAATCATGTGTATAGATGACGTAAATGTAGAATTTAAGTTTAAGTTATGAGTAATTATAAAAGCGACCTAACGTTAGATATTAAGATTGTCAAATTGTGATAGATCGGTACGCTGTGTAACAAAGCAACCTTCGACACGCGGGCAGCAGCTTTATTTAATTTTAACTTTTAACTCGGACCTTCACGTCAAATCGCACCAAAGTCCACGAAGTCCGAAATTTGTGTTAATAATATTAAAATAAAACTTTCTTGTAAACTAAAGATGGATTTCACCGATAACGATAACTGCATAGTTTGTTTTGAAGTGTTGTCTACAGGCCAAATGTTTGTCACATTACCGTGCAACGTAAGTTGAATATTGAAATAAATATTTTTTTAAACTGGCGTTTACCACGCGTTTCGTACGTTTTTCGGTTAAATTTCCGTCCGTCTCTCTGTGAAATCTAGTAAAACTAAACCGATTTTCAAAGTCTTTTTTTTCACTAAAATTTAATGAACAAATCTTTTCTGTTCTTCCAAACCGAAATACGACATACTTCGACACTCGAAAGTACACTAAACGGTCCGTTTTTCGGGATTGTTTGAACGATAGTTGGAAAAAATTGTTTACGATTCTGAACCACATTTGATCAACAAACACGCGCTTTGATTGATTTAGAAATTGATTGATTGATTGATTAAGAAATTATCTTTGAACGTCGTGGTCGTGAGGTTCCTCAATCTTAAAATAAACCTAGTCTACATTAAGATGACACCAATTTCGAGTGATTTTTTTATTTGAACATTTTCCTTTCAGACATTAGTTCTGATAAAAAATAAATGTGCAATTTAGCGCCAGTAGATGCTGATGTCGGAATAATGTGGTTAATCACACGAGACATTCCATTTATTTGTGTGAACGCAATTGTCAGTCTCTCACTGTTCTTAGACCCATCGATCGATATACCCTTCTGCTACACCTCCGCTTAGCATATGTTTCATATAATTTTATTTATATTTTACAGCACAAATATCACGCCAAGTGTGTATTAACGTGGTTGGTAAGAGATGATACATGTATAATGTGTCGTCAAAAAGCTTCTGGCGATAATCGAGGACCGATGCGAACATACACGAACAACAGAAGGATAACAACCAATACAACAAGTGCTGACACTCCTGCGTCTATGATCAATTTCGGCATTTTGGACTTGGAAAGAGAAAGTCTCAGGTTTTGGACTCGGAAAGAGAAAACCTGAGACGGTTGAGAAGGCAGGGAAGGATATGTATGCCGGCTATGATGAGACGGCTCTGGGGAATGTTTAATTATTTTAATGCAACGCTTCTCTGATTTAAGAAATTAAAAAAGAAAAATTTAGAAAAAATTTAAAAATACATATAAATTTGGAAAAGCTTGACAGTCCGGCTTTTTTTTATAAAAACAAAAAAAAATGATGACGTTGCTTCAACCTCGTATAATAGTCCAGCTTGACCCAAATGAATCTACAATATAAAAGTCTTGTGAATTTTCTTTGTACTCTTTCAATCTGATCAATTGGCATGCCGTTCCGAATTCATTAAAGCAAGTGAATATTTGTTTCCAAATTAGGTTGGTGTAGCAACTAAAGGAGGGTGTGAAGTAGCTATACACGCCGTTCGTTCATATATATCAAGTAATTCTGGTGCTGGAAAAGTTATGGTTAAAGTTGATTTAAGAAATGCGTTCAATTCGTTGGAAAGAGATGAACTTTTGAAAGGAATTTTAAAATCATCGCCGAATATATGTCGTTTCATGCACCAATGTTATCGAAATCCAACAACATTATTTTTCGGTTCTTATCGCATATCATCACATCAAATCAAAAAAAAAATCGCAAACTTTGAAGTTTTCGCAGTAGAATTTCCGAGAATAAGTTTTTGTCAAAATAAACATTCCGTAATGCCACCAATCCCAATCCTAAACAACGACGAACAAGAACCCGATCAGAAAACATGCAAGAAAATAACACGACCTTTCAAAGAACAGCAGGAATTCTATTTAATACACAACCAAGTTGGCACAGGATTACCCACAGTCAACTGCAAAATAAATGAACACACAACGCTGGTATAACTCGAAGCCTTCGCCAGAGCATGCGTAGCCAACCGGCAACTTTACCTCCACCTTATGAGCACTCACCACAAATTTGAAGAAATCACACTTACACTGAAACTAGCAGATGGTTCCCAAAGTACAAGAAATGTGTATCAAACAACAACAACGGTAAACATTGGAGACCGCACACTACGAGTTCAATTTATCAACATACCGGGAGTAGTAGACAACAAAACATTAATTGGCGCAGACTTCATTACACAAGCTGCGATAATAATGATTCTAAGTCGAGACGCCTGGTTTTTTAGCGACAAAATGTCCGAATGGTTTCTATTTAATTACAAACAAGGGAAACCTAACGAACTCACATATAACAACACTACCAGTTTCCTATCTCCATCTCTCTCGCACAGCAAGAAAATCGTAAAATAAAATAGTTTGACACCAGATCATACTCAACAATCACTACAGAAACACCCATAGAACCAAACCGTAAAATATCACAATAAATGAATTTCCATCAATATTAACTTCTAAAGACGATGAAAGTAATCGATTACATCTTAAGTTTTTCATAAGATTTTTGAAAAATATAGATGTAGTGTTGTGTTGTCAAGTGTAGCGTAGTGAAGGGAAGTGTAGTGTAGCGATGTGTAGTGTAGCGAGATGTAGTAATGTGTAGTGAGATATAGTGAGATGTAGTGAGTTGAAGTGAGATGTAGTGAGCAGTAGTGAAATATAGTGAGGAGTTGTGGCAAGTAGTGTAGTTAGGTGCATCGACGTTTGGTTTTATATTATAGACTAGTCGATCCCGTTAGCCCCCTAGGGGGCACCCCGCGAGGGCACTCTGAAGGTTTTGGAGGGGTGGGTGCGAGGGCATTCATAAGCAATAAGCGAGAACGTGCATGAAGCTCTGATGTGACGTGAAGAATTATTTTTTATACCAGGGGGCTGCCGCCCCCTGGACCCCCGCTAATTATAAGCCTGCGGCGCTTCCCCTGCCTTCTTTCCCGTCAAAATCCCCGTCTAAATCCCCGTCAAAATCCTCGTCAACAACACCGTCTAAATCCCCGTCAAAATCCCCGTCAACAACCCCGTCAAAATCCCCGTCAACAACCGTGTCCAAATCCCCGCCAAAATCCCCGTCAAAATCCTCGTCAAAATCCCCTAGTCGATCCCGTTAGCCCCGTTGGGCTACGCTCAGTTTAGAAGGGGTGGGCGCGAGGGAACGGTGGGCGCGAGGGCACTCGTAAAGCTTTCCAGAGAGCGGGTGCAAGAGCACTTGTAAGCAGTAGAGCGGTAAAGTGATAATTTTTTTTTTTATACCAGGGGGCTGCCGCCCCCTGGACCCCCGCTAATTATTAGCCTGCGGCGCTTTCCTCTTGTCGACCCGTAATCATCATAAAAACATCCCCTCAACAATCCTAAAAACCGTCACAAACAATGTCCCAAATCTCGTCGCAAATCCCGTCCGCAATCCCGCCCCAAATCCCGTCAAAAATCCCGTCACAAATCCCGTACCAAATCCCGTACCAAATCCAGTACTAAATCCCGTACCAAATCCCGTACCAAATCCCGCTTCAAATCCGGTCCCAAATCCCTTCCTGATTCCCGTCCCAAATCCAGTTCAAAATATTTTTCCAAATCCCGTTCCAAATATTGTCCCGAATCCCGTCCAAAATCCCGTCTAACATCTAACAGCAACAAAAAAAACTTTAAAAAAAATTATTTCTCCTCCCCCGCCCCAAGTCCGCCATTTTGTTGGTCACCCCGACACACTACATATCCATCCCAACAACTTTCCCTTTGGCACCAAGCATCTAACATCAACCAAAAAAGTTACAAAAAAAATTATTTTTGCCCCATACCATCGTCCGCCATTTTGTTGGTCACCCCGACACACTCCACACCGAACCTAACAACTTTCCCTTTGACACCAAACATCTAACATCAACCAAAAAAAGGTAACAAAAAAAATTATTTTTTTACCCCAAGTCCATCCCATACCATCGTCCACCATTTTGCTGGTCATCCCGACACACTACATACCCATCCCAACAACTTTCCCTTTGACACCAAACATCTAACATCAACCAAAAAAAAGTTAAAAAAAAAAATTATTTTTTTACCCCAAGTCCATCCCATACCATCGTCCACCATTTTGCTGGTCATCCCGACACACTACATACCCATCCCAACAACTTTCCCTTTGACACCAAACATGTAACATCAACCCAAAAAAAAAAAAAAATTACAAAAAATATTTACTTTACACCGAACATCTTCCTCTCACGAAAAAACCCAAGTCATTTTATTTCATTCAAAAGGAAAAACAATTGCAACATACACACACCACATAACGTGTGTATCATATTTCCGTTATTTGGAACTCACTATATACACGCGCTTGTATATAAAATATTTTTTCGTTTCACTTCTTTATACGCTCCATGCATATGAAATATTCTTTCGATTCTTCCATTCTACGTTCGTTCCTGCATGTCGGGTGGTTTATACAAAAAAAACATTTTTTTCTATGGCAATGGGTATAGCGTTACGCCAAAATAACGGTATGTAACGCTGAGCGTTATTCACAAACAAACAAACAAACAAACATACAAACATACAAACTAACATCTCGTCTTTATAATATGTAAAAAAATGTAGTGAATTGTAGTAAGGTATAGTGTAGTGTAGTGAGATGTAGTGTAATATAGTGATATGTGGTGTAGTGAGGTGTAGTGTAGTGTAGTAAGATGTAGTGTAGTGTAGTGTAGTGTAGTGTAGTGTAGTGAGATGTAATAAGGTTCAATGTAGTGAAATGTACTGAGATGTAGTAAGGTGTAGTAAGATGTACTAAGGTGTAATGAGATGTAGTGTAGTGTGATGAGATGTAGTGTAGTGTAGTAATATGTAGTGAGGTGTAGCGTAGTGAAATGAAACAATACGAAAATTATATAAAATTAAGGAAAAAACAAATTAAACAAACAAAACAAAGAACAAGTAAAAACAAGAACAAAAGAAAATACAGAAAAAGTAAATCTGAGTCTGTAACGTGACGGCGTTCCACCGCACGTTCCATATTCATATTATCATAACATACGAACAACGAGTTCATAGATGCACAATAAAATTATTCAAATCAACTCGCGCGTTAAGTTATTCACGCCAGTAGGGACATCTATCAAATGTCATTTGTATGTATTAATGGCTACAACGATATTCGTTGAATTCAAATTGCCTGGGGGGGGGGAAATTGCCTCAAAGAGGATCTCAAGATTAGTATTATATTCATTATCACCTTTTTCGTACGTACTTCCCAACCGGAAAGACGTAGTTTATTCAGTATTCAAGAGTCAAAAGATTCAATTTTCAATATTCAAATAAAAAGTATAACATCAAGTCGATCATAAATTATTGTCATTACCACAACGAATAAAACCATTAAGCACAAATACAAAACAAATATCTGGCTTTCAATTGGAATCAAGCGCAATAATTTACAAGATCATCTTAAGCATTTGGATACATTCCACAAAGCGAACACCGTTGCTTTGAACCCAGTTATCATAAGAACCGTTGAGAGATAGTAGTAACATTCCTTCTGCGGCAATTGGTAAAGCACACGACATAAAGCATCATTCCCGTTGGTCATCATTCATAGTAGAAAGGCCACTGCGTTGCATCATCCATGAAAGAATAACCGTGAGTCGTTTGTTAAAAGAGTTATAGCCATTCAAATCATTAGAATCACACCTAAATTTATTTGTAAAGCGTGAATAACTCAAGAGGCTATTTCTATCATTCGATTCAGTATTTATTCATTCAATATTATAAAGATTATTCAGTTCATTTCTTTGCATTGAATAATTTATTGTTAGTGATTCCTTCCTCCCTGTCGAGCCAGGGGAGATACGAAGGGAGCATTACAAGTCATGATTTTTTTTTGAAAAAGTCAAAAGTCCATCACAAAAGATTAGTTATAATAGATTAGAACTTTTGAGCATTACTTTTTTATAAGTCAATCTTATAGTTATAAGTATAAGTTTTAAGTTTTGCTATAAGTAGATTTGCCCAATCTCCCTAATAAACTGTAAATCAAATGAAGAAAGAAACAAATTAAAAAATGAGGCAATTAAAACATTAAGTGAAAACTATGACATACAAACACCTAACAATCAGTTTTCTGTATTGTTGTGTTGCTGGTTGAGAAGCGATAAATTAACTCGTTGTTGTGTTGCTTGAATCTAAACCAATTTTAAAAACGCTTCGTGTATGACTTAGATACGTTTATTACTCTCCCTTGCATTCGATCATTTTACTGATCATAATCATGGCTACAAGTAATAAATTATTAAGTATAGACCTAAGCATTGTTTTTTAAAAAATTAAACTAACTTACGATAATATCACAAAGATTAATAATTAAAAATATTTTATGAATCTCTTTCTTGGCCGTAGATTATATCTCGGTTCGGGATTGTGATTATTGTTTATATTGTTGACACTTTCAGTGTCGTTTGCTGTCAAAACACCTGTTGCTATTGGGAGGGAGTATGAAGTTGGTTTGGGTGGGTTTATATGCGGAGGTTTTGCGTTGTTATTAATAATGTTGTAAAAAACAGGTGAAATATGTGCGGCATCCGATTTAAAATTTACAGTTTCGTTTCCATGGAGAATAAAGGAAATTTTGAAAAAAGTTAGGAAAAAAGGCGTCCTAAAAATACATGAAGCGAACCAAATTATTCTCCATGGAAACGAAATTATAAATATAAACAGAAGTGGCATGAAATAAGTGTTAAAGAACCAACTAGATTTACGAAATCTTCGAAAACATTAATTGATTTAATCATAACAAATAATTTCTAACTCAAAGTGTGCGTTCTTACGGAAGACATAATCACAGATCATGCGACTATAGAAATATACTCAACGAACAACCACAAATTTATTGACAACATTGAGCAGACGAATAAGGTTATTAAATATAATAGTGACATTTTCAAATGGGGCCACAAAAATTTCAGTTTTCCACTGAAATTGATAATAAAACGTTTACCATACTTGTGTTCTATCCCGGTCCGAAGAGTTGATGTTTTTACTGTGGAATAACGACATTTAGAGGGCCTGAATAGGAATATTAACGCCAATACGAACCCTCACTATCCAGTAAGCGGCTTAAAGCCGGGATTCGCCGGCTGAATTTATCAAAATTAATCAAAACTACCCAAAGCCGAACAAACGAAAAAGTGCATCTGTTGCGTGATACGGACCAACTGTTGCAACACCTATTACATCTGTCATCAGCTGCCGCGAAAGTGTTTATTGTCGGTAAAGCAACACGATCTTATCGATTCAATTACTAAAACGACGCGGGACATTTTTGAATCGAACAAACCGACGGCAAGTCCAGGACACTAGTTCCTTTCGGCTAGCACAAAAAAAATGACCGACTCGCTAGCAGATGTCTTTAACTGTACGCAATGTGGAAGAAGTGGATTCAGGAGTCAAAGAGGTCTTACCCAACACACCAGGCAACTAGGAACCATTGACGAAGACTCACCAAATTCAGAGACACAACCGACTGACTCTAAACTGATGTTTTACCAACAGCTACTGAAAGCAAAGATAAAAATTCTTAACCGAATACCGAAGGCAGCGCGCATTAGAGCGGCCAAAGATTTCTCCGACATAATCAACTCGTTTCTAGTTTCAAATGCGCCGTTCGAAAACTGGGCCAAGTTACTGAGCTTTGCATTCGTAGCTTTCAAAGCGCCAGATCGAAAGAATAAGTTAACAGCCAAACTCTCAATAGCTACAATGGTGAAGCGGAACCTGGATCGGTGGGATAGCGTCAAGAACTTATCCTTTGAAGCTTACTTCGAAGAAATTTTAAAAACCTCAACGACAAACCAACGGAAAAAACAGTTAACCACAAAGAGCGAGGAATCAAGCAGAGTAAAACAGGTGCAAGCAAAATTGATGGAAGGTGATGTGAGAGGAGTTATTCGAATCCTCACATCAAGCGAAACCATAACAGCAATAAACCTAGAAACTTACGCTAAAATGCTCGCTAAACACCCGGCACCGGAAGTCACTCTAACCTTCGACGATTCAAAAATCCCAGTTATAGTACCAGCCAGCGAGTCAGAAGTAGTTAAAGCAATATCTACGTTCCCTAATGGAAGCACAGGGGGAATGGATGGCCTAAAACCACAAAATCTTAAGGACATGATCAGAGTAGACAACGGTGAACATGCAAATCAACTAATCCAGAAATTATGCAGCTTCTCTGATCTAGGTCTGCAAGGTAAAATACCATCAACCATCGTCGCGGTACTAAACGGCGCATCTCTATGTGGTTTCAACAAGGATGACAGCTCGATTCGCCCAATATCTATTGGAAACTCTCTAAGGAGAATGGTAGCTAAAATCGCATCAACAAGAGTATTAAGCAAAGTTGGAACGGATTTTCGCCCCACACAGCTAGGAGTAGGAACACTAGGAGGATGCGAGGCAGGAATACACGCCACACGAGAATACATAAATTTCCCACATACTCGCGTCAAGGTACTAGTAAAATTAGATTTCAAAAACGCCTTTAATGAAATAGAAGGGGGACCTATGCTTCAAGCAACCTACAACAAATGTCCAGAAATATATCCTTTCATTAAACAATGTTATGCGAGTCTAACGTTCCTAGCATTCGGAGAATACAATCTATTATCACAAAGAGGATGCCAACAGGGAGACCCATGCGGCCCACTCCTCTTTTGCATCGGAATAGAAGATATGACAAACTCATTAGGAGCAGAGCTAAACCTGTGGTATTTAGATGATGGTTCGTTAGGTGGAGATCCAGAGATTGTTTATAAAGACATAGAAACAGTGCAACAAAAATCCGCCTCCATAGGTTTAACGTTAAATCCAGCAAAATGCGAGATCCTACTGATAGGCAAGGCAACAGATTCCGAGAAATCAGACATATTAGCCGCCTTTAACGAAATCCTACCAGGAATAACAGTCCTCAATGACTCCATAAAACTGCTAGGTGCACCATTAGACGACAACAGCATCAGCTCAACAATACAATCAAAAATGGCCGAGCTGATCGTCATGGTGGAACGAATGGAAAAACTAAGCGCACACCAAGCATATTATCTACTCCGAAACGCACTGTCAATTCCGAAACTAACATTCATCCTACGAACAACACCATGCTGGCGGCCGATGAATGATTTACAATTATATGATGACACGGTCAAATCATCAATGGAGAAAATAATTAACTGCAAACTTACCGACGACATATGGTTGGAAGCATCAAATTCAGTGAAGTCAGGTGGGTTGGGCCTACGAAACGTTACAAACCTATGCTACTCGAGTTTTCTAGGATCAATCCACTCCTCCGCCGATCGGATAGCCAACATCCTGCCACCGTACATTCAGCTTACCAGCGAACTCACCAAGGAAGCATTGCAAGGATGGATAAATATAACAGGTTCGAACCCACTGGTCAATGTAGATGCTAAATTTCAAGATCGTTGGGACGAAATTATCTGTGATAAACAACACGAACGAGCCCTTCAAAGCGCGCGAAACGATACAGAGACGGCGAGATTATTGGCAAACAAATAAAGATACGCAGGAGCGTGGCTAAACGTTCTCCCATCTCCGACCCTGGGCACACTATTAGACAACCAGACATTTCGAATCGCAGCGTCTTTGAGAATAGGAGCCCCAAACTGTATTCCTCATACGTGTGTCTGTGGAGCGCAGGTTGATCACCTCGGACACCATGGCTTAAGCTGTAAAAAGAGCGTTGGTCGGAAACACCGTCATGAAATGATTAATGACCTTGTCAAAAGGGCTCTAGCTTCAGCGGGAATACCGTCCCTAAAGGAGCCAAGAGGATGCTCACGAAGAGACGGCAAAAGACCGGATGGGCTAACAATGACTCCGTGGAGAAATGGTCGACCGTTGATATGGGACTTCACGTGCGTCGATACACTCGCAAAGTCCTATGAAAAATCCAGTAGCAGAAAGCCAGGTAACGCAGCGAAGAAAAGGGAAATCGACAAACATCGAAAATATGAAAATTTGACCCAAGACTTTCATTTCGAGCCAATAGCTATAGAGACGATGGGAACCTGGGGGGAGGAGGCTGAACATCTAATAAGTAAAATCGGCGACATGATCCAAGAAGCAACGGGAGAAAAAAGATCTACAAAATTCCTAATAGAAATTATCAGCATAGCCAATCAGAAAGGAAATGCATCCTCAATTTTCGGTTCAATACCATGGACAACTAAGAAACTGGACGAAGTGTATTACATAGTGTAACTTGTGATGCACGATTAGGCAAGATGCCTTAAAAATCACTTATCCATCTTTTGTATATCTTTTTATATGGTCTAAATTTTACATAAATAATTAAAATTTTTATAAGAAACACAAAATTTTCAAATCTGATTTAAACAAAATTCATTGGGAAAACATGCTACATTATAATGACGTATCTATTAAAGCCGACCCCAGCATTCCAATCCCATATTCTATGGAATTGTTAAGAAAATGGTTGATTAAAAATGATGTTGAGGAAAAAATGGTTAATGCTTATGTGGACCTAGCTCACCTATGCATGAAACAAAACATCTTCCAATTTCGGGGCGCATATTATAAACAAACCAAAGGCACGAGTATTGGAAATTCATTGTCCAGCTTTATAGCAGAACTGTTCATGAGTGATTTTGAAACCAATATGTCAACAGATCCGAATTTCCCTAGAATATATTACAGATACGTGGATGATATTTTCGTAGTGTTGAACAGTAGAAAATTCGATGTTGTCAAAAAATTATTCGAAGACAAGATGGATACCATTGACAAAGGCGCAGTTAGATTTACCATCGAAAGACAAATTAACAACCAGCTCCCTTTCCTCAACACGCTTGTACAAATTGTTGATAACACCTTGACGATAGACGTATACCGTAAACCATCGAGCACAAAAAGAATAATAACAGCTGACTCAAACCATGATTTTAAGCACAAGATGGCGGCGTACCATTCGATGGCACATTTTACGGTTAATCTCCCTTTGACGAAAGATAAAATTGATAAAGAAATCAAAACAATTGTCGACATCGGTAGAGTCAATGGCTGCCAAGAAAGCGCTGTGATGAACATAATCAACGAACACCAGAGAAAAAAGGCACTTGAGAACGTCTCAACGTTTTTCAAAGATAACAAGCCTGAAGAAGCTGTAAAGCGAGTGAGTTTTGCCTATTAGCCCCGTGTCACAGATGGAATGAAAAAAATATACAGAGAATACGACACACAGGTAGTCCATAGAAATGACTATACCCTCAGACACATGCTGGGGTCGTTGAAAGATGTCCCCCCTGACATTAAGAAGTCTGGTATATACCGGATACAGTGTAAGACCTGTGGTAGATATTATTATGGGATGACAATCAGGCAACTAATAACTCGATTTTTTGAACATGTAAATTCCAAGAATTGGAAAAATAAGACGGCTGTGGGCAAACACTTGTTTAAAACTAATCACGAAATCGACATCACGACCCTAAAATTAGTTGAAGAAGTGAGACGCCCATGGAACATTGTATATAATGAAGCAATCCACATTCGTAAGAACTCTCATTTAAATCTATTGAATGAAGATAAGGGAGATGTCGATTCCCTTATCCTGACCTTGTTTGATAAGAAGAGAACCATTGACAACAACATCATAAGCTTAGACGATTCGACACATACTGTAGTGGATGACGACGAGTTCTTTGACTGTGAATGAACATACAAATATGACTACAACGGAACACCGCAACATTGACGATTTCGAGAGCCTTGTAATGAATGGCACATTGTATGACGACACTGAAATGTGGAAAACGTTACACTTGACATGAACCTACCCGATCTCTAAATGAAGTTGTTTTGTAATTGTACTCGTAGTTGTAACATTGTTCACCCTGTTGTCACCTGTTAAAAAATTCGTTACCCGTTGTATGATGTACGTAATTGCAGTATCAAATTTGAGATGACTTTATGTATGTATTTTTCAAATTTCCTTAAGGTTGTGTCAATATTCTTTTAGTTTGAACCAAGCCCTGATGATGGGAACATAGTTCCTGAAACCGGTTGGTTAAAGAATAAAAATAAAAGGCATAATTTAAAATTGGAGAGTTTATTTCAAACAAACCCTGTTTTCGTAATATAATTGGCGGATTTGGTTGTAGACTGCATGCGGAAGGCTGTTTTTTGGACAAAAACTGAGAAGAAAAACTGAGGTTGTATAATTTGTATTTTGATTTAAAAACAAGTTGCTACATTCGTAAATTAAGTACTGGGTCAGTTATAAAGATAGTTTTGTAGAGCAAGTGTCTGTTAGGTGTAAGGAAGAAGGAAGGTTAACTGCGTAAGTTGTCGGTCGTATGATGAAGTAGGTTGTACGAATTGTATTCGATTGTTTATGCTTCGAATCACAATCCCTTTAAGATTGTAGATGAATGAAATGAAAGTTCACAGGATAAGAAAGGTTTTTCAAATCTTAACTACAAAGCTACAAAATAATTCAGTCATTAGTTGGTTTAGGTTGGAATGGTTTCAGAAGTTTCTGTTGATTTTGTTTTGAAAGCGATTTAATGATTTTTGTGGTTTCGTGGCTTCTTAACTACTTATATGTAGCTTATTCCATGAGGAATGGCAATTGAGACGGAGTTTGAGAGAGCTAGGTTTAACCGCACATTTTGTTTCAACTGTTCATTTTCATTGATGGGCCCATCAGAGTGAACGAATTTTAGTAAGAAATAGCTCGTTAAAAGTTTTAAGTAGCTCATGGTCCGTAGATGTAATTTTGGATTGTAAAAGAAAGTTGAAAATTTGTATTGATGATTCAAATTATGGGAGTTGGTCATACAATCGATCCATTCTCTAAGTTATACAAAACTTGCGATTTGTGGGTTCTGTGAGTTCTTTGAGATCTAAAACCCACAAACTTAATACAACCAGTTTTGGTGTTGCCGCTTTCGGTTTTTGCCAAAAATGTATGTCGATATGCAGTTTCATTTAGTTCGTTAATTGGCGCATTTTTTTGTAAAATTCAAACGTTTTTGATTTGCGTTTTTTGCACATTTGTTTTATGACTCTGTTTTTAAGAAATTTCGGAATAGATCGACGTTTGTTTCTTCGCATTATTTTTTATTTAATTTGAACTTACAAATTGCTTCAATAATTTTTGAATTTTCTTGCAAAATGTAGTTTTTGGTTTAAGTTTGTAATTTTCCTAAAAGCCTTATTTTCCAGAAAATTCGATCATTTCTACGATTCGTATATCTCGTAAAACTTAAATTTTCTCAGAAAGTCAAATTTTTTTTTAAAATTTTATTTTTTCTGAAAATTTAAATTGTTTCGATAATTAGAAATTTTTCTGGAAATTTTTATTTTCTTGTAATTTTGGAATTTCCTAGAAATGTTTATTTTCTCAAAAATTTAGATTTGAGGAAAGAATTGGAATTCTTCAAAAATTTAGATTTTCTTGATAATTTTCAATTTTTACACGAAAACTTAAGATTTCTTGAAAATTCAATTTTTTCGAAAAATTCTTTCATTTTCTGAAAACTCAATTTATTTTTGAAATAACCGTACGGGTCAACCGTATCTTCATTTTCATCATCTTTATCGACATTATCACCCATTGTTTTGATTGACAGTTTGACAGTATACTTCAGTTAATTTTTTAAAACTTTAGATTTTCTGGTGAAGTATCTCACGAATTATCGTTTTGCTTCCATTTAAATAATATCAAATGTAATCACATTAAGATCATTTGTTGTGCTGCGTTTAATTGTTGAGTTTTGAATCTTTTTTTATAAATAATTTGGTGTATCCATCAAAAAATCGCTAATTTCTACAGTGTGAAAAGTGTTTTATACTTCCAGCTTCTGCAAGCATTATTTCGCTTTTTTCTAGTGGATTTCGAGAATTTTGTTTTTATTAGAAACGTTTATCTATTTGGAAAAAGTTGTAAAATTTTGTGAAGTTTCCAATTAATTTTTGTAATGAAAAAATGAATTTTAATCATCAGGGGAATCCTGCGATTTGTGTTTTTGTTGACAAATGACATGACATGGCCAATTTCTTTACATGCATTCTTCCAAAAGCGGCAACAATGTGCTTTAAACCCACAAACTCTCAAAAGACATAATTGTATACTTTTGAGATTAGAAAAATTGTAATTTAATTTAGGAAAAGGTAATAATTGAGTTGATCGTTGAGAAAGTGGAGTATAATGAAGGTGTAGAATAATAGAACGGGAAGAGACAGTGGAGTGAAGTATATGGAAGTTCGTTTGACAGCATCCAATCTGTGCAAGTCAAATTGGTAAGGTCATAAGGGAGGATTTTGAATGATGCAGTCCATATTCAATCCTTAGAAAGCGTCCAGAGACAGTTCGTTCTATATGCCAACCGTGATCGTTACATCGAAGGAGAGACTGATTTATATCGGATGCGTACATATGCTGACAGAAGTGATGAACTTAACCTCAAATCTCTACTGAGACGTCGGACCAACGCAGCAGTCTTTTTTATTCATGACGTGCTCACTGGGAAGTTAAACTGTCAGTTCATCCGGGATAAGATAAAACTTAATGATGGAACACGGACACTACGAAGATCTTCACTCATTAAGCTAAGTGGGAGTCTCCATGACTATTCGCAATTCTCTCCATTCAATTTTGCGTGCCGTCTATTCAATCTTGCTGCAAACCACGTCGATCCTACCCTTCCATCCCGCGAATTTAGAAAAGAAGTTCTTAAACTAGATTGCTCAGTGTTCGGCAGCTTTGGCACAGTTGGATAATGTGTCCGTGTCGGTACATTTTAATTTGCTTGACAACACATCGGATGATGCTTGGTTTCAAATTCTATTTATTAATTTTTCATTATTATTTATTTTTCAGTATTATTTATTTTTATTTTTGGACAACGAAATGACGATGGATAATCTTCAATTCTGATTCATAATATATCTGACGACACACCTCTTGATGTATGCTGGCCACTTAATTTTTTGTACGTCGTATTGGATAATACTGAATTTTTTTTTAATATATATGACACTTACTAATTTTGACAATGCTACTTCAGCTGAATAGAAGTTTAACTAGTTGATTGTCTTTTGTCTTTCAACTGTAATTTTTGACTTTTTGATTATTTTTGATTTTTTGAATATTTGTTATTAATTTATTTGACTTGTGTTTTTTGTATAATTGACATTGCACTTAACTTGTTTTCAAAAATTATTTATTTATTGTTATTTGTATTAATGTTACTAATGTCTTATTGTAATGTTTTTATGGTTTTTTAATGAGGGCTATGACAGAAGTCATAGTCACTCTTTTTCCATGTCATCTAGAAAATACTAGACAATAAAATTACTATCAATCAAATGATAGTTTGAAGGAAGGATTTAATTTGACAGCATCCAATTTGCGAAAAGGCTGCAATATTGGTTTGGTCATTCGAAAGGAGAAGTGCGAGTCGTTTGGCAGCACCTAATTTGTGCAATACAAATTGGTTTGGTCATAAGGAAAGATTTTGAATGAAGAGAAAGATGTGGAAAGAGTGGAAGTAAAAGGAAGACTGTTTGGCAGCATTTAATTTGTTAAAAGGTGACAAATTGGTATGGTCATTCGCAATGAAAGTAGAGAGAAAGTCAAGATGAAAGGAGGAGTACTAAGTTAAAGCAAAGGAAATGAAACTAACGAGGAAACGAAGTGGTTGAGGAGACCAATAAGCCAAAGAGATGAAGGGATGAACCTTAACAGTACACATCAAGATAATTTGGAATTTGAAAAAGGAAACTGAAAAAAGCAAGAAAAAATGAGACGAAACGTAAAACTTAAAAAGGAAATGCCTGCTACGAGTGAAAAGAAATGGTTTGGTCAATTACAAAAATTACGTATGGTAAAATTTTCAAACGGAAGGAAATTTTGAAGCGGAATATACAATGGTCGAATAACAGAACTACGTACTGCGGATGTGGCCAGAGTCAGCTCATCGGAGTGTGGATTGGACACATACACTACATATATCTCAAGAAACCTCGAAACCGTTGGTCATTTACTGCAGGAAGATTCAGTGGGATGGTGGGAGTAAGCAGCAATTTATTCATTGCAAGTTTTGGAATGCGAGAAATTCAATTGGTTTTTTAGAGAAATGGGGCAATGGCAAGCAGAAGGACATATTGCGTAAAAAAGTTAAAGGTATGTTAGATAATGTTATTGATGGAGTTACCGTGTAGCATCGAAGGAATTGAAAATTGATCAAAATGTTCCAAGAAAACAATTGTGAGAAAAAACGAAAAGTAAATAAGAAGAATTTGTTGGACGAGAAGTTCCGGGGACAAAATGCCCAATTAAAGCTTTTATTTTGTATAACGTAGAATTCCCGACAATATGCAACCTTTCCCAAAAATTGGAAAACATCAACACTTGCGCCTATTCAAAAACTTGTTGGAACGATCAAATGCGGAGAATTTAGGCCAATCAACATGCTGCCAACATATGAAAACATTTTGGAAGGCATATTAGATCAACAGTCAGCGTACAGAAAAACACATTCGTGCGAGACTGCGCTAAACCTATTGCTAATGGAATGGAAAACCGGTTTTGAGAAGGGAAACGTAGTGGTCGCAGTGTTCCTAGACTTCAAGAGATTCAAAGGAAAGGAATTGGAGTGGTTCAAGAGCTACCTGTCCGAACGTTATCAAAGAACCCACTATAATCATGTGACATCAGTAAAATTACAAACTCACTTAATGTACATAGATGACATCAACAAACGCCTGAAACGCTGCAAAATTAGACTGTTTGCAGATGACACTCTGCTTTACATCAGTACGTTAGACCCGAAATTAGCAATACAACAAATAAATGAAGACCTACAACGAATCCAAAAATGGTTAAACTTAAAGAAACTAAAATTCAACACTGACAAAACAAAATTTATGGTAATGAACATTAAAAAGAAGAACGATTCGTTAGAGTTAAAAGTGACGATTCATGGATGCGACATAGAACGTGTAACATCAATCAAATATTTGGGAATGTTGATCAATGAAAAGCTTAAAATGGATGAACATGTGGAATATATTAGTAAAAAAGTAGCAAAAAAAGTTGGATTTCTCGGACGCATCAGCAAAAAACTAAATTTGGCAAACAGATTAATGATATACAAATCTATAATATCACCGCACTTTGACTATTGTCCGTCAATCTTATACCTGCAACAAAGGACAACTAAAGAAATTACGAAAACTTCAAAATCGGGCATTGCGAATAATTTTAAAATGCAACAGGAGAACAAGCGTCAAAAAAATGCTAGAGAAGCTGGACTTACTTAATGTAAGCGAGAGGATCATCATGTTAACAATGATTTTCATTTTTAAAATCAAGAACAATTTGTTGCCGCATAATTTAACCGAACCAATATCGTACGTTAAAGAAGGACACCGCCATAAACTCAGGAATAAAAACGACTTCAGAGTTCTAAGAGTTACAAAGTCATCGACGCAAAAATGTTTGTATCAAAAAGTAATGAGAGCGTTCAACGAGAAGATAAAAAGTGAAACTAAATCAGAAGGTTTTGAAATTCTTATACTAAATCATCTGAGAATAAAAAAAATTAAAATAAATAATAATAATTCATAAATAAAATTAATAGATAAACAAAAAATTGTTGAATGTAAAAAAAAAGAACAAAATGTGTAATTTAATAGCCATGTTAAATAAATAAATACTTACATCCCAAACGTTTCAACGTATATAAGGACGAAACAGATACGAGAACTCAATGCTGTTTCAAGTATAGGGCGGCTACTACTCAAAGGGAATGCGAAACGATGGTGGGAAGAAGTAAAAACACGACTAACCACTTGGAACGACATCATACCCACCACCAGAAACGTATATCAACCCCCACAACCCAACTAGTTACTATTAAACGAAATAGAACAAGATCGACAAGCTGATCCAGGCGATCAAGAACCAACCGATGCATTTGTCACACGACATATTTCAAGAATTGCTCGCCTAATAAACTTTCCAATTAATGAGTCACAATAGCTAGATTTGCTCTATGACCACTTAAGACTAAAAAACAAGAAAGCTGCACCGAGAGTCACGGTAACCACTATTAATCAACTACCGGAAAAAGCTCGAACAACTAAAAGGCGTGCGCGAAAAGCAAAAACACTCAACCGCAAACCCGACAAAACACCTATTAACGTGTGGATTTTGTAAAAATAAAGGCACAACACAAACGAATGCAGAAAGAAACTTGTTGCTGAGAAAAATGGAAACCTTCAAAACCAACGAAAACACAACTTACAACAGAAAATACAGTCCAAAGCGCACCCAATGACAAACCTTTATTTTCATGCTATGGTTTCGGAACCCAAAACATCGTTCGAAGTGTTCCACGTGCAGGAAAATAGCGCGACCTTTCCTAGAACACCAGGAATTCTATTCAATACACAACCAAGTTGGCACAGGATTACCCACAGTCAACTGCAAAATAAATGGACACACAACGCTGGTATAACTCGAAGCCTTCGCCAGAGCATGCGTAGCCAACCGGCAACTTTACCTCCACCTTATGAGCACTCACCACAAATTTGAAGAAATCACACTTACACTGAAACTAGCAGATGGTTCCCAAAGTACAAGAAATGTGTATCAAACAACAACAACGCTAAACATTGGAAACCGCACACTACGAGTTCAATTTATCAACATACCGGGAGTAGTAGACAACAAAACATTAATTGGCGCAGACTTCATTACACAAGCTGCGATAATAATGATTCTAAGTCGAGACGCCTGGTTTTTTAGCGACAAAATGTCCGAACGGTTTCTATTTAATTACAAACAAGGGAAACCTAACGAACTCACATATACCAACACTACCAGTTTCCTATCTCCATCTCTCCCGCACAGCAAGAAAATCGTAAAATAAAATAGTTTGACACCAGATCATATTCAACAATCACTACAGAAACACCCATAGAACCAAATCGTAAAATATCACAATAAATGAATTTCCATCAATATTAACTTTTAAAAACGATGAAAGTAATCGATTGCATCTTAAGTTTTTCATAAGATTTTTGAAAAATATAGATGTAGTGTTGTGTTGTCAAGTGTAGCGTAGTGAAGGGAAGTGTAGCGTAGTGAAGGGAAGTGTAGTGTAGCGATGTGTAGTGTAGCGAGATGTAGTAAGGTGTAGTGAGATATAGTGAGATGTAGTGAGTTGAAGTGAGATGTAGTGAGCAGTAGTGAAATATAGTGAGGAGTTGTGACAGGTAGTGTAGTTAGGTGCATCGACGTTTGGTTTTATATTATAGATGTAGTGAATTGTAGTAAGGTATAGTGTAGTGTAGTGAGATGTAGTGTAATATAGTGATATGTAGTGTAGTGAGGTGTAGGGTAGTGTAGTGTAGTGTGGTGTAGTGAGATGTAATAAGGTTCAATGTAGTGAAATGTACTGAGATGTAGCAAGGTGTAGTAAGATGTACTAAGGTGTAGTGAGGTGTAGTGTAGTGTAGTGAGATGTAGTGTAGTGTTGTGAGATGTACTAAGGTGTAGTGAGATGTAGTGTAGTGTAATGAGATGTAGTGTGGTGTCGTAATATGTAGTGAGGTGTAGCGTAGTGAAATGAAACAATACGAAAATTATATAAAATTAAGGAAAATACAAATTAAACAAACAAAACAAAGAACAAGTAAAAATAAGAACAAAAGAAAATACAGAAAAAGTAAATCTGAGTCTGTAACGTGACGGCGTTCCACCGCACGTTCCATATTCATATTATCATAACATACGAACAACAAGTTTATAGATGCACAATAAAATTATTCAAATCAACTCGCGCGTTGAGTTATTCACGCCAGTAGGGACATCTATCAAATTTCATTTGTATGTATTAATGGCTACAACGATACTCGTTGAATTCAAATTAACGGATCACAAGACCGCTAAAATATACGAAGAAAAGAGAATTTAAGTGGGGGGGAGATTGCCTCAAAGAGGATCTCAAGATTAGTATTATATTCATTATCACCTTTTTCGTACGTACTTCCTAACCGGAAAGACGTAGTTTATTCAGTATTCAAGAGTCAAAAGATTCAATTTTCAATATTCAAATAAAAAGTATATCATCAAGTCGATCATAAATTATTGTCATTACCACAACGAATAAAACCATTAAGCACAAATACAAAACAAATATCTGGCTTATCATTTCGAAACATATTCAATTGGAATCAAGCGCAATAATTTACAAGATCATCTTAAGCATTTGGATACATTCCACAAAGCGAACACCGTTGCTTTGAACCCAGTTATCATAAGAACCGTTGACAGATAGTAGTAACATTCCTTCTGCGGCAATTGGTAAAGCACACGACATAAAGCATCATTCCCGTTGGTCATTATTCATAGTAGAAAGGCCACTGCGTTGCATCATCCATGAAAGAATAACCGTGAGTCGTTTGTTAAAAGAGTTATAGCCATTCAAATCATTAGAATCACACCTAAATTTATTTGTAAAGCGTGAATAACTCAAGAGGCTATTTCTATCATTCGATTCAGTATTTATTCATTCAATATTATAAAGATTATTCAGTTCATTTCTTTGCATTGAATAATTTATTGTTAGTGATTCCTTCCTCCCTGTCGAGCCAAGGGAGATACGAAGGGAGCATTACAAGTCATGATTTTTTTTTTTGAAAAAGTCAAAAGTCCATAACAAAAGATTAGTTATAATAGATTAGAACTTTTGAGCATTACTTTTTTATAGGTCAATCTTATAGTTATAAGTATAAGTTATAAGTTTTGCTATAAGTAGGTTTGTAGTGGCGAATTAATTTAATTCCATACGCGTCATCGACAGTCGCGTAGTATAAATGGAATTAACGATACTCATTAATTAATACGTCACTATCAGACGCCGAGCAGAAAGTCAGTCTTGATTCTGCTCTCGCACAGACAACACACATTTAAATCACACGCAAACAAATATTGTACAAACATTCATACAAATAAATTATAACGTTGTGCCAAATAAGAAGTTTAATATAAACATAAAGTAGTGCACAATATTGGTGACCGCCGACTTTGAAAAGTTAATTAATTAAATCATAAGTGCAACAAACATTGAATCAACAAACATTCAGTTAAATTCAGTGTCAAAAACATTCAACGAAAGTAACATTCACTCACGCACGTCCACATTCATCCATTAAAATTAAGCAGAATCGTAAAAATTTTTGGCCATCCACCATTCAAATATTATTATTATAACCACCGGCAACATACCAAATGGTTATCTCAGCATTCATCCTGTAAAAATCATAAAATTGCTGAAAACAAAATTTCATTTAAAAAAAATTCACATGGTAACCATCATCCATTGTTAAAAATTTGGAGACGAATTCCGTGCAAAAAATTTTTCATCTTGGAGGCGAATGCTGAACTTTTTTTTATATATAAAAAATATTTTTCCAAAAGTGGATTGGTGAACATAAAACGCGTGTGATAGTGTGTTAGCAATTCAATTAAAAACTGCGAAAGTCAAAAAAGGAAAATAATTGGATATAAAAAAATTTTTTTTTCTCAACCTCGTGCGGGAGGAAAATATTTAACCAGTCAACATCCAATAATTCATCCATCAACATCCATACGATCAAAGACAATTTCGGAGAAAAGTCAAACAACTGAAGGTGTAAACATACAATTCAATCGGAATTTTGGTGAAACATCGCAGAAAAATTGTTCCAAACCAAAACATCGTATCACGCATTTCCATAACGTTTTGTTCGTTGGACATCTCCACAGGTGGGACCTGTGGAGATAAAAGGTACGTTTCCTTGTAAAACTTATTCCGTACTATGAAATCTAATTAAAAACGTATTTCCATACGAACCGAAACATAACCTAATTCATGATCAACCACGTGGGAACATCTTACAAATCGCAGGGAACCCAGCGACAACATTGCAAAAACTAATTATTTTTAAGAACTAGTTTTACATAAAATCATTTAATCATTTTTACAATTAGCGAAAAATTTCAAAAAAATTCCGTGCGATTAATTGGTGAGTACAAAACAAAATTTTTCCATTTTCAATTTTTTTTTGATACGCAACGAAATACATTCAAAATGACGGATAAAAATTCAAATTCGAACGAAAATGCAAATGCCGATTCAAATGATACTATTAATCAATTCAAATCAGTTGAAGCTCTTATTGTGAAACTTCCGCCATTTTGGTCGAATTCGCCAATTTCATGGTTTATTCAGGCGGAAGCACAATTTGCTTTAGGTAAAATAACTTCAGACACAAGCAAGTACAATTACGTAGTCTCTGCACTGCCGCAAGACATTGCAGAAACTAACGAAGACTTGTTACTCAACCCACCACAAACGAACCTTTACGAAAGTCTTAAGACACATTTGACAGGAAGACATTCCATATCAATCGAAAAGCGAATTAAACAATTAATATCGGACGAACAGATGGGAGATAGCAAACCATCTGAATTCTATCGCAAGCGTTTTCCGTTAGCGGGGAATTGCGGAACTATAGGTGCTGATCTGCTAAAGCGGATGTGGATGAACAGATTACCTCAAGTGATAAGCGTAGCACTAATCGCGCAACAAGACGACGATATTCAAGACCTTATGAAACTCGCGGACAAAATTAATGAAGCCGTGCAGTCTTCTCATTCGTTGTCAGTTAACAGTGTCCAAGCTACTCCTACGGCTAGCTCCGATTTCGCGTCAATAAGCGCAGAAATAGAAAGCCTAAAAAAGCTAGTAAAGAATTTATCCTTAAATAGATCGCGAAGTAAAGCGCAGAGATAGAAAGCCTAAAAAAGCTAGTAAAGAATTTATCCTTAAATAGATCGCGAAGTAGGA
>WJQU01002639.1:0-25000 GCA_029228625.1 Pseudolycoriella hygida | reverse complement strand
GACATTTATTTTACATGAATTTACATAAAATCTTAGTTACATTTTCTTTCATCTTAACATTATATTTCCATCGACCACAATCTGTGATTCTATTGCAACAAATTTCTATTTACTTGACTAGATCACGGAATTTATGAATTTGTTCGCGGCTTACTGTTCTGTAGCTCTTTTTGATGGTTGCGGTCTTGAGAGGCAGACTTGGAAGGAGCAACAATGAAAACTATGACATACGACAGTTTCATTAAATGTTCTTTGGTCAAATGATACGTTTGGATCATTAAGATGGACGAAGTGGTTTTAGAATCTGCTATCACCGATTACGTAGTTGTGATTGAAGAAAATGTAGTTGGGAGCAAGTAGTTGTGCTAGGGGAGCCCGTAAGAGTGGTAGGGAAGCATGTAATTGTGGTAGAGCGACGGATGGCGATGAAGTGTGGGAGGTTACTCCTAAGTATTTAATTTTTTCCACTCGCCACTCATTTCTTCAATGTTTGTTTCTCAAGATCGTCAAGTTAATAACAAAAACAGGCCTCTGACCGTTCAACCATCGTCGCAAACAAATCCCTCTAAAATATTTCCGTTGCTTCAAAAATGATTATTTGTTCTTTATTATCAGGTAACTTTAAATTAAAATAGTTTGAGTGACTTGAATTGATTTAAATAGTGAGTGCAAATATATCTTTTATTCATTCAGTGTATTTAGTGGTAAAATGTCGTTACAATATCGTGTGTAGCCTCTATGGAAGTAAACTTCATTTTCGAGTGGGAAACAACAAAAGCAAATGGTCAGTGGTCAGACCTTCTAATTGATCAAATAGAAGAGAGCGAGAGCCGCCACTTTTCAGCTACCGAAAAACGACGGCTGCAGGCTAAACCAATCGCCGTTGCTGCCATCATTTTTGGACGGCTGAATAAAGCTAGTAGCTGCCCCTCACGATTTTTTCGGCTCTAACCTCTGACATTCAAGCAACGGTCACACGATTTTCCATTGTTGTTTCCCCCTCGTTCATTTTGATGCTACTGCTACTTAAGTGTCATGACTCATGTTGCTACACTTTTTTAATTTAACTTTATTTTATTTTTACGAAAATATATTTTTTATCGATTAGTTTATTCTCATTTAGTTGTTAAATTATTTAAATTTTGGACGATTGACTCGGGTTTCGTTTACATTATCAGGAAGAAGAATTGCTATTCGTATAAAGTGTTTTAGCAACGGTTAACGTCTTGTATACGTAATGAGGACTAGACTATTGTTATGTTCCACATCTTTACCAACAGCGAGAACCCCAGTATTTTACGGTTGACGAAAAAAGGGCGGCATTAGCTTCTGTCAAGTGACAATGACCAATACAGATTTAATACTTCATTTTAACAATTTCTGCTTACCGGTTGGTTCAAACAATCAATAAAAAAAATTCTTCAAAAATATGTGAAAACGTTTGCAAGATTAGATGGATCGTAGATGGAAATAAATGGACCGAAAATGACAAGTGAAATACATTCATTCCATGTAGTCGAAAATTCCAAAAAATATGCACAAGATGAAGGTTTAGACTTGATGTAGGAAACAAAGTCTTAGAGCTTTTCATGAGCAACATTTTTGTAGAAGAAAACTTTTCGGTCCGACTTCGTCCGGAGTAGGTAGAGCCGGAAAATTCCATGCATCGGTCACATTTTTAGTAGTCAAAGAGAGGCCGTAGTGTTATATACGGTTGATTTTAAAGTCTGAAAGGGAAGATGTGGTTTTGGGCAACAAAATTACTGAACAATGATGGTCAAAAAAAGTTTTTATTTTTGAGATATAGCGAATTTTCATCCGATTTAGTCACCGATGGGAGCACTTCTCGGAATTTACCTCAAGCTTTATGTATAGGAATGACTTCAATTTGGTTTTGAGTGATTGGCGTCGACGCACGCCACGAAGAGAATCAATTCATTTGCTTGAAAATAGGGTAAGCGATTGGCTGTCTGCAGTTGGCCAAAGAAATGACCTGCACTGCCGGAGACTACTGACTCAAAACAATTTTTTTGTAGAATGATCATTGAACTATCGATTTCGTTCATAGATTTTTGATTATCGATTTTTTATCAAAGACTTCTGATTATCGATTGTTGATTATCAATTTTGAATGGCGGTTGTTGATTCCTGATAATCGATGATTGTCCATAGATATTGATTATCGATGAAACATTTGATTGATATTATGTCGATTGTTTTGAAATTTTATCGATAATCGATTATTATCTTTTTTGTGATCATGCCTACTTTTTGTGATAATATTCGAAAATAAACAAACGTCTCCCTAAGGCAGATGATATTTTCATCTTACAAATGAGGCTAGGATCATATGATACGCGCCATTTGCTTCATACGAAATCACAGTGGTAGAAACTTGAACTCGAATTGATACGGGACCTATGGCATTCCATTCAACATGAAGTTAGCTGCGAAGTTGACAGTTCTATAATTTGATTGTATTCTCACCATCAAAAACGTTCTGCACATATGCGAAACGAAACGAAACGAAACGCTTGTAAAGAAATGAATGCATCCCAGAACGGAATATCTGATCGGGGTGACAAGTTGGCGTTGATCCTTGTGATGACTTTTTGATGGCTTTTAAATGAATCAGTTTAATGTGCTGTGTGAGTCAGCGAGACACACTTATGTCATATAAGAATTAAAAATTTATACAAAAATGAATTGTCACCCAGTGAATACGTAAAATAAAGTTAGCCACACAGACTTCGTAAACTTTTCCTTAAAGAACGCATACAAAACGCTAATTTCATTTGTTACCTCGTTTCAGAGAATTTTATTTGTCGCCTTTTGAAATAGAACTACCAAAATACAAAAAATATTTCGGTTCCTTTCAAGCAACACTTTTAGGTTAATACACGATTCATTGAAAATGTTGGCACGTAAGAATGTTAAATTTAGGATTTTTCATGTAAACTAATTTGGAAAGAAATTCTATGTGTAAAAAGGTCCAACAACAAGAAGACGAATGAGGCTGAGAACAACTCAAGGCAGTCTGGACCTAAATGTTTTGGTCTGGTCAAATCAGAAAAGGTAAGTTGAAGTGATCTTAATGAAGTGATTAATGACCTGATCTGACCAAATGTTAGACTAGGTCTCAGATGAACCCGACTTAACTCTAAGCCTCTTAAAATCGAAATTACATCAAAAACACGAAAAATCAACATTTTTCCCCGTTCAAAAAATGTAAATTTAGTTACATTTAACATTTGCCATCGGTCGATTAATTTGTGAATAAATGCTTCCTTTAGCCAGTCCCTTAGGCCCAGTATACAAGTCATGGTTCGGGCCATTTGCCACTACTGAACGCCCAGTTCGAAGCGATGAATCAGCACCGATTGCTAAATTTCTGGTACCAGCGCAAAGGTCAGGATTTGCACCATTCCATGTGATGTAGTCAACACTAGTTAAGTAAAATAAATTCAAAGCTAAAGTAATGTAGATCCGAAAAAAAAATTGTACAAAATACAAATTAAGTTTTACTGGTCGAAGAAGTGGACCTTGGACATACATTTTTGAGCGTCGATGAAACTTTTTCGCAAACAATATCTCAGCAAATTTTTCATTTTGGTGTGAAATGAAATTGGGAAATTTTTTTGTGGAAATCGGGTCAGTGTCATGGGCTCTAGGACCAATGGAATGGTCGAAATTGAGTTTCTCGGCCATATATGAAAGCAAATGGTTTTTCGTCTACATTTGCTTAACTATGAAACAAGGAGATTTACTGTCAAATGCAAAGTTGTAGAGAATGAAATTATAGAGAACACGTGTTTCAAGGTTTTGGGGAAAAATGGCTCAATCCTCGGAATTGGGAGGAATGACTCATATCTCTAGAACTATGACAGTCAGAAATTTCCTTCCAAAGGTAAAGTTGAAGAAAATAAAATATTAGGGAACACGTGCTTCAGGGTTTTATCGAAAAATGGACCAATCCTGGGATATGACCACTTCTGGAATTGGGAGGGATGACTCATATCTCTACAACTATATCAGTTAGAAAGTTGTTTCTAAAGGCAGAGTTGTAGAGAGTAAAATTTTAGAGAACACGTGTTTCAGGGTTTTGAGGAAAAATGGCAGTTTAAAAGTTCCAAAGGCAAAGTTTAAATTCTGTCACTCTGTCACTCGAGCTTAAAGCTTAGCTTGCAAAATAAATCACTATACTTACAGCAGAATGTCGTCATTGGGTCCACGATACATTTCCGTATTCGGTCCGCATGATCGAACCCGATCCAAAACCGATTGAAATTCGCTCTTTCGACTGACGCTCTTCGGGGTAATAACACCCGTTTCATTGCCATCACATTCCTCTTCCGGTGGTGATCTGAAAACAATTGACGACCTACAATTTACACCGTCGCACAAATGAGTTAGATGGCACAAAATGTAGGACGTGTTGATTTAAGTCGATTTGATAAAAGAAAATGGTAAGCAAAATAGATGGAGGAGTTTCAATCGAATTGGTTAAGCCAAAACGAAGCTTTTAGCCAAACAAACAAAGCTCTTGAATTGTAAAGCGGTGATGTTATCCAATTTTTATTTTATTTTTAAATTAGTTTTTAATGACTGAGGAAAGTGCAAAATAGAAAATTGAAGGAATGACAATTTTTATCGATCGAAGAGATTCCTTACGTAGATCTCTGGAGATTAACTAAAGTTGTATCAAGATAAGCGACGTTACGTTCCCGAATTTTCTTTCAACCAAAATGGCGAAAAATAAGTTTAAAAAAATGATTTGGTTTTCATACTTTAAGTGATCAGATTTAGCCTTGGATCGATTTCGCTTAGGTTTTTTGCTGACGGCGGTAGCTGGTTCATCGGACGGCAATGATTCAACGGTAGTGTCAGGAGATGTGGACGATGATATTGTTTTGGTGGTCGCATCATTTAAATTATTTGGTGAATCGTCTGGACGTATTTTTGATTTATCTGCTTGTGCTGATGAAGGTGATGGAAGGGATGATGTTGATGATGAAGCAATATCACTTCGGCTGCGTCGTGATGATAAAAAGAAAGATTTTTTTTTGGAATTCCATTCTTTAGCTGTGACTTTAGTTTTACTATAATCATAAAAATCTTAGGGAAACACGATGGGGATAAAGGGGAAGGTTAGAATGTTATGTGTGACATGCTATGCTTTCATGCAAATTTCGATTTATATTTTTTGTGCTTGTTGGGATAATGTGAAAAGGTTGACATCAAAACTGAAGAAATCATTTTAATTGTCACGCTATTACCTATGATTTTTGGATGGGGTGGTCTTGTTGTCAAGGGAAGGTTCCCCTGTTACGGTTATTTTTTCGGTCTTCGACTCCGACTTGTCGTCCTGCATAACAATCTTTAAGATCTGACACGCTCGATCGACCGAATAGTCAACACTCTCCAATGCCATAACAATAATCCTTTCAGCAACATCGCTATACTGAGCTTGAAGTTGTACTTTGACTGTGAAAAAAATCATAACAATTCTGATACAAAGCCTAAATTGTATATTTTGTCCTTTACTCTTGTTCTTTTCCTCATTTGTACGAATCTTTGGTACAGGTGGCGGTGTATTTTCGGCTATTTTTCGTTCTTTCAACACTTGCTCTTCTTTGTTTCGGTTGGTCAGTTTCGGTGCGGTTGTATCTCGTTTCTCGTATCCCATAGCAATTAGCTTTTCAGATGCAATTTGAACGTTATTGTCAGCATTCGCCAATATGTCTAACAATAAAGTTTCTTCTGCCTTTGGAAATATGCTTTTCAGATATCTGCATAATTTTGTGAAGAAACTCCACTTTAGTAAACAACCAAATTGGTTTTTTAAGAATGAAAAGGAAAATTATAAACTGAAAATCAAGCGACCGAGGAGTTACGGTCAAAATTAAAAGCCAAAGAAAATGAAGGAAAGTAAAGACGCGATTGTTGTAAGAGTTTGAACACAGAACGTGTAAGCTCAGTACTACAGCGAGTGCCTCAGTAAATTAATCCAAGGAAAGGTGATTTTAAGTTTTAGTTGATTGATCCATTTTGTTGTTTGAATTCAAAGGAACGGGTTGGTTTTTGAAAAATTCTATGCTAAAAAAAATACAAATGTAAAATGCACTAACTGGATTTCAAAAGTTGCAATATCGTTATTCGAATAATGAAATAATGTTTGTTATTCGAATAACGTTATTATAATAACGAAATTCATTTCGTTATGGCGGATAACGTTAATGATAACGCTCTTAAAAACGTTACCCCTATCTCTGGAGGCTTAGTTGTAGGGGCTCAGCTACTCTGCCATAAAGACTCTCGGCTCACTACCTCTGGGACACATAGATATGTGAGCAAAAATCCTTCTCCTATGAAACACAAGCTTCAAGTATGAAGTTCAAGGAAAATCCCATGACGTAGGGCAAAGATCACAACCATTCTGGTTCTATCTATGCACAAAAAGTTAACCTCAACGATTTCGTTTCGCACCTCTTTTCAATAGTTAATATTTCAAGATAAAGCACGTATAAAGCAGAAGCTTTCCGTACGTACCAAGGTACGTTAGCACGTACGGGGCTAAAAATATCGCAGTTCTAATGCATCCTCAACAACAAAATAAAAATTAAAGTTCAAAGCAAAAACGAACAAAACAGTAAACACACTTTCAACAAAGAAAACCACCTCAATTTCATTTTAGGTGACGAGTGAGGTTTTGGTGAACTACGAAAACCTTCACCAACTCGTGGAGATCCATAACTTCCGCTAGCGCAGCTGCCTGGTCTGGGTATTGGACTTCCAGTACGTGATGTTGCATCGAAACGTCCCATCGGTGGCGTCATTGTGATCAATGAGTTGACACCCATTTGCGTCATAATATGCCTACCTGGTGGTGGGGGGGTTGAAAATGGTCCGGGTGTTGTGATTGGATGCTTTTCGACTTGTAAAGCACTTATAACTACAGCTTCACGGTTGTAGTATCTTTAAGTTTTGTTTTGTACATTTTGGCATTTTTTTAAGGTGATAAAGCAGCACAAAAAACGGAAAGTTGTGTTTATTGATACAAGATTCATAGTTATTTGGTTTTAAGAATTTGGATAGAAATGGTAAATGTGCTTGGTAGCCACAAGCAAAAGTGTTCTCTGAACCATTTAGTAAGAAGAAGAGCATACTAACTTTTTCAATAGTAAGCGAATGTGCGGCTCACTTGCTGTTGGAAACATTGTATTGATCTTAGTCACGGCGGCATCCGTTTCAGCTTGTGTTATAAATGACGTTTCTTGCTGCTGCTGTTGTGGAATATGTTGCTTAGCTAGTTGGCTCATAATCCGCGGTGTATGACTGGTGATGCTGCCATGTCTCATAACCGGAGACATCTCCTATCATTGAAATATTATGTTACAAAGCATGTGTACGACTGACAAATCAAGCATAAAAAAGAGTTTCACATGGAAAAACACGATCAACCACGAAAACCCATCTCATTTGGTGTTGAACTTTTACGCGAACATCCACGCGTTTAATGCGTGTCGACGACACGACGTCAGCTTATGTTAAAGCATACGACATTTCATTATGAAGTGCAGAACTGTGCCTACATAAAGCAATGCAAAAGAGACAGATGCGAAATTTCACTTTCGATTTATGAATGAAATTTGGGGTTGCCTAATTCGAAAAATTTCGTATATGTCACTTTCGCATTGCTATGTAAATCTACAGACAGACACACAACTTTTCGGCATGAAATTTGGTACATTTTGACATAGCTAACTTTAAGCGTGGATTGTAATAATTCTGTACATTTCAATGAGAGGATATTCCTTATATTTGTTTGCATACAGAACGAACGAATAGTTCATGCACGTACCTACGTTGAAGTTTAAATTGATGTTTAGTGCGGTCGACATTTATTTCTGTCAAAGTATAGCTAATTTTTCCATTTTATTGTGCACTAAACGCGTCAATTACCTTTAACATAAGCCAATCTTACACTAAACACATAAAAGTCGTACAATTGTTTTGTCTGATTTTATTTTTCTGTTTTTTTTTTTTCGTTTTATGGTGTCGGAGTTGTTGTACATTACCCATGAAAAATATTAGGATTAAGAAAAATAGTTGAAAATTTGGGTGATATTGCGATTCGAGCTTAAGGACAGTGCCACAATAGGGTGCTATAAAAGACAAGGTCATACGAGGACGACAACACAACGCAGTGTCCAAAAAACAACCCCTTTACCTCTAGCGATGAAAAGCATCTTAACAGTACAACGACTTCCTGCTTCTAAGTTAGGAATTTACGAATATAAAATCTTTTACAATTACAACTCACCATATGTTGTGTTCTATTTGATAGCAGTGGACTGGACGTCATATTATAAACTGCTGTTGTTGACGGACCTTGAAATGCTTGTACTGCGGGGTAATTATTGGTAGGGTATACATGATAGGGTGATCCATGCATTGGCTGTAGTTAAATAGGGAGTAAGAAGAAGAAGATGGGTTATAAGGGGTTGCGAAAATACCTTTCATGGATACAAATTACACCTACAATCCAACATTTATGAAATATTTGATTTTGTTGGGATGAAAAGTCGGTCTATTCCAACTATCAAAATGACGTTTTAAACGTCAAAGCTAGCAAACGATCAGGGAAAAGGTTCAAGTTTTTTGCGATTGTATTTTACTAAAAAATAATCTAAAACTAAAGAAATATATTTATTCAAATGAATATTTGTCGTTTAAAATGTGATTTTCACAGTTGGAATAGACCGACTTTTCGACCAAACAGACTCATTTCGACTTTTTCAAACTATGAAACAAACTTTGATAACATTGATGTTCTGACTTGTACCTTTCTACCTCAAGATGTGTGGTTTTTTCGAAAATAAGACTCAAACGAGCTATGAAACGAAGCCACACAACTTTTTAACAACAGTTTTCAATATCCGACAACTCGATAGCGTAGTGGTTAACACGTCTGCTTGCTACTATGAGATCGAGTTGCCAGTGCGTTGGTTCGAAACTCAGCCGCAGACAGATTTGTTCCGATTGTTAGATTTGTAAACAAAACAAAGCTAATTGAATCGGTTCAAGTCATGTGAAGCTGAGTGTAGCGCCATCGTACGGCTTACCGGTGAAAGGCATTGTTGGGAGGTGCCGGTATTCTACTCCTACTAGTTTCGTTCCTAGTACATCTCATGGATGGCACTGGGTTTGTCGCATAGCTTACCACTGGCACAGTAAAAACTTTCCGGTAATGAAAGGATCTCAAATAGTAGAACCACAAAAAGTAGCGAAACTAGTAAATAATGATCTAGCCCCTAACCCTTCATGGGTTGTTAAGGCAGATTATTATTATTATTATTATTTCAATATCCGACTTACTATGGAAAGTCCTAAGTGAACATATGCAAAACGCTTTTCAAAAAAAATGTTTTTGTACTAGGGCTGGCTTGAAACCGACCTAGAGCACTCATACTTCCATTGACAAAAAATCCCCTCAATTTACTCCACAGCAAAAAACAAAATTTTCGGTGTGGGGCCCAGGACCCAGGGCCCAGGACCTCATAATTAAAGGAATCTTCACGAAAAACCATACTAAATATCGTTAAGGGTCGCGTAGTGTGAATTAGGCCCACACTGAGATCCCTACAGCCCGAACCACTGAAATTATTTTTAGATTATACCAGAGCCATTAAAAGGATCAATTAAGGGCTGAAGATTTAGACCTACCTTGAGTTAAGGGCTGGTCTCAAACCAAACCATGCATTTGGACACTTTTTTGACAAAACGTTGAGTAGCTTTGGCCAGAGACCAGCCCTTAACTCAAGGTAGGTCTCAATGGTCAGCCCTTAATGTTTCCTTAAGTGTGGACTGCATTTTGAGTTGAACAAATTTTGCCTATAGCCGAAATGGTCAATTTAGACTTGCTTTTTTGACAAAAAGGTGAACCCCTAACTCAAGGTAGGTCGCAATCGTGAGCCCTTAATCAGCCCCTTTATAATGACTCTGAGATAGTCTAAAAATAATTCCACAATGGTATGAAACACACTTGTTTCGACCAATAAGACATTAAGGGCTCAAAACCCATAAGAGCCCTTAATGTAAGACTTGCAGAATTACGGGGTCGAGGTTACAGAGACATGCACCTTAAGATTTACCCGATTATGTTGGGCCCTAGTGGAGACTCAGTTTTAGGTCCTTGGCTGAGTTCAAGAACATGTAACGAAAAAATTTTCTCTTATAAACTCTGGAAGTGATTTACTCGAGTTATGTACGAAAGACCGAGATCGGTTGCGCGGCGCCCTTGGTCCAAAAATACCCAGATTCCATCACATAAGAAAACGGACGGACAATTTTTTTTTTTCCTTTTTCTCTTATTTAGACCCTGAACCGAAAAAGTAACCAACCCGACTGGTTACAAACGTCGTGGTAAACGCAATAGACCATTTTTCGAAGCACCACGTTCTTCGTGCGGGTCTAAAAATAAAGCCCTATTTTAAGTCCTTCTGCAGTGAGAAAAAAATTTGCCTTTTGCTTGATTTGTCAATCTAGTTTTGACGCCCCAGCTTTTATGACCGATTCTTTTGGCTAAGTTTCGTGCGTTCTAGCTTAAGTCGTCGAAACTAAAATGTTATATAGATTTCCAAGGAGCAGCCAAAATGACTTTTTTTTTAATTTCTTATCTCCCCATCCCGGTCTTTAAATGCCATTAATAGATCTTATTTTCGATTGGTGAGGTAACAATTTAAAAAAAAGTCATTTTCGCTCCACCCTAACATTATCTCTCTTTCCTTTCTGTTTTAACTCTCTGTAATTTGTGTAGACAATTATTATAATGATTGCTATGGCTACACCGAGAGATTTGAACTGTGTACGCACATTACATACATGACAAAAATAAACAAAATATAAAAACAATTTTACGGTTACATCCTACCTGCATCGGAATCGATTCATTTGATGCTCGTTCGTTTTGAAGCTGACGATAACGTACTCTTGGATCTTCAAGCTGCATTGCTTTAGTCAGGTAGTTAATGTAATAACTGAAATAAACACATTTAATTTCTATGTCAAAATGGCTTTTAATTGTGTGATAAGATAAGTAAATTGGTGTGTCGGCAGTGTCAGGTAAATTTTAACAGGTTTTCCAATATGTTGGGACATAAATCCCAGTAAAAAAGTTTCTATTGAGTTTACCGGGGTATGATGAGAGCGTATCCCAAGCAGTAAAACTGATATTGTTGTGGTCAAACTCTTTTGATGGAAATTTTGGCATTACCTTCATGTCGTGATCAGTTAATTCAATTGGTTTGTTAAGCAGCCTATTGTGAAATTTATGCGTAGGTCTTGTAGGTATATAGTAACGAGAAAAAATTTTTATTTTTCAATCGTTACATGCAAACTATCTACTCTTAAAACTGATGGGTTAACCCCAGAAGGGTTATCGTGTTGACGGCAGACGGACGGACATTTTGTTGATTCGTCATCTAAGGCTGAAAACAAACGAGCAATTTGAATTGTCGTTCTCAGCAATTCTTATACTACTTTTCGTATCTATTTTTATTATATGCGAAGAACATTATTAAAGATTTGTTCGTATGGAATGAAATTCGTAGTATGAGAATTGCTTAGATCGACAATTCAAATTGCTCGCTTGTTTTCAGCTTAAGGACCATGATCGATGTTCCCCCTACTCCCGGGTTGAAATTCGACTGGTTACAAACGTCGTGGTAAACGCAATAGGCCCCCTTTTCGATTTGATTCCCCTGAAATGTAATCGAAAATTTTTTTATGGAATTGAATCTGGGTACTGTCGGCCGAAGGGCCGCCGAGCTAGAGCCGTTTAAGTGGTTTTTGGTCTTTTGTACATAACTCGAGTAAATCTTTTCCGATTTTCAAAAAAAAAATTTTGCTTGAAAGATCTAGGCATGACCGGCAAATTATAAAAGAAACTTTTGCCTATGCTTAGGGCTCGAGTGGGCCTCAAGTCGGTCCTAAGGTCGGCCCTAACCAAAAAAATTTTTGTTTGCTGTGTTACAGAGACAATTGAGGGAAACATTTTTGTCAATGGAAGTATATGTCCGAGGGGGCCCTAGGTCAGTACTAAGGTCGGCCCTAGCCCAAAAAATGGTTTTTTGCTATATAATAATGATAATCCGCCGTTACAACCCGTCCGAGTCAGAGGCTAGATCATTTTATTTACTCCGCAATTTTTTGTGAGCTTGGATTCTCTTAGACATCCTTTCGTTACCAACATTTTTACTGCGTCAGTGGTAAATTGCACACAGAGCTAGTGCCATCTATGATGTACTAAGGCGGAAACTAGTAGGGCTTAGAATGCCGGTTTGCCCCATCAATGTGTTTTACTGGCAGGCATTTTTTGGACCACATGCTTAACGTGAATTCCGAACCACTCCTAACGGTAGCTCTGTCTCGTTGCGGCACCAAATTCACAACTACCCAAATTATGAAGCCTGGGTGTGCCTAGGAACGTTACTTTCATCCTATACAGAATTTGTCCCTACCAGGACTGAATCCGGATATTCTTGGTGGAAAGCTACGTTGCTACGTTATACTTATTTTTTTCAGAATTTTTGGACACGTTTTTGTGGTCCGGAAAATCGTAGTAGTTTGTATGGGAAAAACCAATTTTGTATGGAAAAATTCGTAGAATAAAACTTCACCATACAAACTTCTATGATTTTCCCGGACCGCAAAAACGCGTCCAAAAACTCTGAAAAAAATAATTTAGGCATTTCTCACCCATAAAATATTTTGTGGCTGCTTTAAATAGAATTTTTCGACAAAAAAGTTGTTCATATCACCACTCTACTGCAGTGCAAGAGGCTTTACACTTGATTTAGTTTGATTTATTCGAAAGATTGCCCCCAAATTTTTCACACATCGAACAGTTCTTAATGGATGAAAGTAACCCATTTGAAATCAACTTTTTATTTTCGTCTTTAACCTTTTCACGACATTTTGATTAATCCTTTCGCAGGTATGCATACATTACATGAAATTTTCATATCACCCAGCACCGCAAGTAAATCCTAATGACATTTTGATGAATCAATGAATTGGAATATAGACTGAGTGCCTGTAAAATTAACCTGCCTTCGTAAACATGTTACGAAATTTTAATATTGATCGTTTCGGATTACTCGTAAAATATATCGTCGCATAACGCACGAGTAACACTGTGCCACGAGGGTGTCACTATAAAAATTTACATCGAATTTACACGATTTTTTGGAGTTTTTGATTTTCGTCCTACATTTTATAGATGCCGTTTTTTCATTTTCAGTTTGTTATAGGATTCGGCAGCATCGACAAATTTGCGTTGCATGGCCGAATCGAGTTACAAATCGATTGTTTCTTCTTCGGCAATATAATAATGAATTATGAATGAATATTGGATGAATAATAACATCCCCGTGCACCAATACCATAAAAAATTACATCGATTTTTTGGTGTTTTTGACTTTTATTATTCGACAACATCTACAAAACGTTACGTGGCCGAATCGAGGTACACATCTTCTCCGACAATAACGATTTACGAATATTGTATGGACATTCATGATCGACGTTCACTTACAAATTATTTATATAAAAATTGCAATTGAATGATTTATCAACAGTAATAACGATTCAACATCATCGAATCTCTTAATGTACCAAGAAATAGAACTCATCTCATAAATTACAATCATTTCGTTCAACAACCACAAACTCAACAGTTTTTCTTCGTAAATTTCTCATTTTCAATGCAATGCACTATAAAATACGTTACATACATCACTTGACACCTCTGTGTTGACCTATATTCTCGTAATATAATTTTTCCCGTCACTTAAACACATTTCTTCAAGTATCACACACCGTGTAGAAGAATACCACCCCAAATCCATATAAATAAATAGCGCCTCATCTTCTGCAACCCGCTTAACCCAATTATAAAGTTCCGTGACGATATAAACGCCATGTTTTATGTTATTAAATTCAAGTGTATTTTTCATCAACAATAACAATATTCACTTCATACCAACAATTGTTTCGATTAGAGAAAGCAATCGTTGAACGATTATCACTTTTCAGTTCTCACCATTTTCCAGTGTTTGTGTCGTATTTGCAATCCCATCCAGGAGGATATTTCGTATCTTGTTGATAATCAGCCATTTTTAGTTCTCTAAGTTAATTGCATAACTTATGGCGCACAACAAAATTTTCTTCATATTTTCTCCTTATGCTTTTTCGAAATCAAGTAAATGAAGTGAGCCGAATGATAGAGTGGTCCGAAATTTCATTATAGGGCACGTATTTTCAATCAAGAGAGATGCATTTATACCTGGAAAATTACGTCACCTTCCCTGTGTCAATTAAGATAACTTTTAAAACATCATTTGTGATGGGGGTAAAAAATGTATGGAATTCGACAGTGTTTCACATAGAACACAGGGCCACTTTTTTACATATCACAATAAATTCAACGGGTTTTTTTGTAGAATGACGTTCTGTTCCAGAGAATATCATCATGTTTTGAAAATACAGCCCTAATAAATCACGATAAAGTTGTTATATGTAGTGAAGTTAATAGTTACTTACATCACAAGAGCCGAAAGTTCTTTTCCGAGTGACGTATTAAGTTTTCCATGCTTCATATTAGAGCCATAAGTATTTTGTATGCATACGTTTTGCAGCGCAGAAACTCTTTTCCTTGCAAATGGAGTAATTTTCCAGTTGAAGAAAAAATGGCAGGTTTGACGCTGACATGAACTATTTGTATTCACTCGCTTTGAAAAGCCCCGCCAAAACTGAAAATTGACAAGAATCGAAAGTAGATGATATTACCACAGGGGCGTGACAGTAGTAACAGCTAACTTCACGTCGAGTATTACTTGCAAATATCAAAACACAAGACTGTCACGCTCCGCATCAACAGCGTTGATGAGAATGTTTTCTCATACTTATGACGTTGCTCATTTTGAACGTATTTGTAGACCAGCTGGTAAAGTGAAAAGATTTGAGCACCCCGTTATTATTAAGTTTATAATTTTTTTCAATCAAAAGTGGGGGAATTTCCAGCCGATTTCAAGCCGGCTTAAGTCAACTTTTGAGAGATAAAGTGTTAAGACCGGTAATGTAAAACAGCATAATTCCTGTCACCTAAACTTTGGTATTTCCTGGTTTTTGAAATCATTATTTATTTCATTACGTTTCTTTAATTTTTTCTAACGACACGATATTAGGAAGTATACAGAGAACTGATCGCAAAGGTAGATTTTTATTCAAAGCTGAATTTCCCCTTTTTTGAACGATATTAACAGTGTATTTTGTTCGAAAATAAATCCACTGCAGCCAACTCTCACGCAAGAAAGTGATATACCCACTCATACAATCTTACGACACACTGTCATTCAAGTGTTAAAAATTTTTGTTTCTGTTATTTTTCTCCGTATTTTCACCGTTAAATTATTATGTTATTTTTATGACCAAATCATTGTTCGACAACCAAGTGCCTAAATTTAAAGAATTTATTTCAAATAAATCGTGAAAATAAGTGTTTATTGTGAAAATAAAGTGAAACAAATTTGATTGAATATGGAAGACATATTTCACTGGTGTCGTGAAGGCAATGCGATTCAAGTGAGATTGTGGCTTGACGATACGGAGCACGATATGAACCAGGGGTAGGCATCAGTCCACATTCCAATCATCAGTTGTTTGGTTTTGTTGTCGATGACAACTGTCGTATTTGCCGATTTTCTGGAATACATTCCTTTTATGGAATTTGGAAATTTTGTGTTGGCATTTGGCACACCCATTTTAGATGTATGTGTGGGATCGTAAGATGACAGTTCGTTGGAATTGCGGAAATTGTTTGTTTACATCATCGCTGTTGTTTTATATTTTTATGTGGAATCCCTACCGCACACACCACAAGCTTAAACCGAACTTAAATAAAAATTATTAGTTACTGAAAGGTTATCATAAATGTTAGTGTAGAGTGAGTAAACTACATGTGTGTGTTTTGAAATATCATCGAACCGTTTTTGAGAAGAGTGACTCATAGTCCCCTGTGAAGAGCCCGAGGGACAGATAATGTTGAGTGGATTTTCTTTGATTTCCTGTGATTTTCTATTGTTTTCAAGGATTTTCTTTGTCGATTTCATAGGAATTTCCAACGATTTTTTTGGTATTTTATTTTGATATTTAAGGATTTTCTTTGCTTTCCAAGGATTTTCTTGAAATTTTAAAGATTTTTTTTAACATTTTCAACCTACTTGAGGATTTTCTTAACAATTCATTTCCTTTTGCATGCAAAAGCATATTTTCTAAGTTTATATGCCTCTCGGAAGGGCCGTTGAAACTTTTCCGGATATTCACTGAGAAAAACATCTACAAAGCGACCCAAAAATTATGTTTATATATACGTCGCCGACGCGTAAAAGAAACATTTTTTCAACCGAGTTTTGAACACGGAACTTCTTGAACATGAGTGACACGATAGTATAACTTATTTTCTGCAACGATGTAGAAATACGTCAGAGTATCGCATATAGCATTGAGATTCCCGATAGCCCGAGATTCCTATCCTCACTACATAAAGGTTGTAATTTCCCGTAATTTCGCACCGCGCGAGTTACCCACCATAAGGAAGGAGTTTGGCGCACATGTAAATTGAAGCAAATATGACGAATTTTGGAAAATGACTGAGAGTTTTTCTTGCAGAGAAAAGTTCGAATTGGGTGCGAACTCGACGAAAGCCTCTACTTCGAATTCGCATTTCTAAGAACAGAAAACAAAATTTTTTTGCGCGACATTGTGTAAAATAAAAAAATCTCTTTATTGCCCCCTTTCTCAACTCCAGCCTCGATTTACCCCATGTTACAATAAATTCGTTTGTAGTAAACATATAGGACCTCAATCAATAGTCCTTGCAATTTGTTCCTAATTAATCCGCAAAAAAAGGATCGCCCTAATCTAAAAACTGTACTCTTTTAGTGACGACCATGGATTCAGTCCTTTGCATTGGTGTGCTAAGGAGGGACACACTAAACTTGTGGAAATGCTCTTGCAACGCGGTGCTCGCGTAAATGCTACCAATATGGGCGATGACATCCCTTTACATTTGGCTGCTGCGCACGGTCATTTAGACATCGTTTTAATGGTAACAAATGAATTTGATGAACGATGAAGTAGGTAACTAATTGGATATTTTTTTGAATTAGCTACTACGTCACCGCTCTGACGTTAACACAACAAACGAACACGGCAACTCTCCTCTTCACTATGCATGCTTCTGGGGCTATCAAGCTATTGCTGAAGAATTGGTAAATCATGGTGCTCTTGTATCGGTTGCTAATAAAGATGGTGACACACCACTGGATAAGGCCAAAGCATTGCTGGCGAAACGTGTACACGATTTGGCTGTCGAAAGCGGACAAGAGCTAAAGAAAATCAGTTTTAAAGACCAAAGTTGGTTGGGATTAAAGACGCGTTCACGTGATGCAACGTTGTCCCGTTATAAAGGCATCAACATTCGCGATCTGGAGTTGCACACAAAAATTGCCATTTCACCTTCCGGTGAAACATGGCGTGGTCGCTGGCAAAAGAATGATATTATCGCAAAAATATTGAATATTCGCGATTGCAATGCAAGAGTTTCACGTGATTTCAATGAAGAATTCCCCAAGCTTCGAATATTTTCTCATCCGAATATTTTACCGGTAATTGGCGCCTGTAATAATGCTCCACAGAATTTGGTGGTTATCAGTCAGGTAACAAGGGTTTTCCATAGAAAGCGACGCTTTGCATTACGCCATTGTTTCTCTAGTACATGCCACGTGGTTCACTACACGAATTGTTACACAGCGCAGCTGGAGTTATCGTCGACACAGCACAAGCCGTTCGATTTGCCTTGGATATTGCACGAGGAATGTCGTTTCTACATTCGCTTGAACGGATTATACCGGAATATCTACTGAACACGTATCACGTGATGGTGAGTGGACGAACTATTTCCATGTTTTACAAGAAAAATAAGTGTTCGTAGTGTAACAGTGTTTTTTGTCTTTCTAAATCATTTCCAGCTTTTTTTCCCGTTTGCAGGCAAGACTTCTTCCTTGTCTATCCTCTTAAATGTAATTTTTTTCCTGGCAATTATTACTTCCCGTTCGTTTTCGCTTCCCGTTCAAGTGGCTTTCCCGGTATCGAATTTTTTGGCCGAAAAACCAGAAGATGCCAGGATACTACACTATTTGCACACGCGGTCAAAAGGTGATGTTCCAATGCAAAGCATCGCGATAAAGTTTCCAGGTTACTTTTTCTACGATGCAATGAACTCACCTTGAGGACGAGAAGGACATCAGTGGGTGCCCGGTGCACTTTTCCTACTCCAATATATGTTATTTTAAGCTCCGAGCCGAACCATCCCCATCAGGCTATATTGAAGCGCCTCTCTAGCAGGAAATCCAAAAAAAATCCTTCTTTGATTCTGAACAACTTTCTCACGCATCGCTTTCAGATCTTTCCAACTATAAGGATTGGTAGGGTCAACTCCTGCCGTTCCCCTCAAGCTTTGCACTCATAAATTTGCCAGAAATTGTATGTTCTGGTTTCTGGTTGGTTAGCATGGTCGAAATCATCCCTAACGATTCTAAAAGTGGCTAAAACCCAAGGATGGCGAAATTTTTAGGAAAATCCTGAAACATGTGTTCTCTGAAATTTTATTGACAGTAAATCTCCATTTTGCTTACGTATATGGCCAAGAAACTCGTCCATTCCATTGGTCCCAGTGCCCAGACCGCTGACGAGATTTCCACACAAAAAAAATTTCCCAATTTTGTGAGATCAAATGCTTTCATTTAGCATCAAAATGAAGAATTTCCGTGTTATACTTACTGCGATATTTGCGAAAAAGTTTCATTTACCCTTGAAAATATACGTTTTTGGACACTTCTTCGGTTAAGCCGTCTAAAAGCTGAAAGCGTGCGCGAACTCAACCTGAGCGAACCGCTAACTTAAATAAAACACCAAGTTTTCGTTCGGCTGATCCAGTGCAAAAAAATCTTATTTTATTGATTACCAGTTCTTATTCTCTAAGTTGCCTCACTGTCATTAACTGAACTACATTCTTTGCCACAACCCTCGTTTAAACAACAGAATGCTCCATTTTGACAATCGTTATCAGTTTGACAATTGTCATTGCACCAAATACATGATATTTGCTCTGAGCCTGGACAAATTTGCAAGGATCCACTTAGTTCGTATGTACATTTGTTTCCGGGTGACGTAACTGCAAACAATCTGGCGTCATTTGAATCCATAGTTTCTAAATTTCAACCTTTTACTCACCTGCAATTTCCGTCAGCATAAAAATGATTCCAACAAAAAGAATTGATTTCATTTCCTTTAGTTTATCGAAAGTTCTAAATTCTGGTGGTTTGTTTGAACTCAACTATTTTACTAAAATATGCAAATGTTCATGGAGCAGCATAAAGTCCGTTTATATACAAAATGAAAACCAGTTCTCTATGTTGGTCGTTAGAATTATAGAAACGTAGCTCGAAAGTCTGTCATAGAAGATCGGTCGACGGTAAAAAATGTTTTCATATAAATTTCATTCACTCAAAGTCACTAATTGTGTTTTGTTTGAAGTTCATGGAATTCGATGCCGATTCTGACGCAGTAAGATAGTTGTACCAAATACTTGCATAACAAGATTGTAAAGGCGAACATAATCCGAGGCGATTCTGAGTAGCTCAACAGCGAAAATCTCAGAAATTTGGCGATTTTCAAATGACCACAAATCGAAAAAGAAACGAGAAAATCTGCCGGGCTACCATGCAAATTTCGAAGGCAACAAAATCCGGAGGCATCAAAATCCGGAGGCTTCAAAATCAGCAGGCGTCAAAATCGGCATCAGCGTCCAGATTTTGTAGTTTTAGCTGTGGCAGGCAATTTGTCTCCAGGCCATCGCCACGTATTACATTGATAATGTTTCGACATTCAATCGAACTTCACTTCCATGGTGCATCACGATAATTCTTGTTGGGCATTTGTTTTGTTGCCTCTTTTAGGTTACAGTATTTTTTATACAGTTAACTGAAATATCTCATAGTATATGAAGATTGTAATTCTGTGGCAGCGTTCTTGACTATATTTAATATTGGGGGCTCTGCTCCCTTATCCCTGCACCTGCGGCAAGCTTGGATGAGCCCTACAGGCGGTCGTTCTGCATGAGGCTCTGACTAAACTCTATCCCTAGATCCCGCGGTGGATGCCGCCACTCAACCTTTTTATCTTTTTCATTATGTTCACGGTCTGCGGCGCACTTATGCAGATAAAAATGTGATATGGGTATAAGGAAACTGCCGCTAATGACAAAAATATAACTTCGCCAGTATTTCGTCCGGATTTTTGAAATTTATCGGGATTTTGACAACTTCAGATTTTGACGCCTCTGGTTTTTCGTCCGGATTTTGACGCCACCGTCATGCCAACTGCATAGACTGTTATGTAAGATGATGTCGGATGCTGGGCAAAAGTTCGCCGTGAAATATCGCCAAAAAAACCGCCAGAATGTGAATTATCGCCAAAAAAAATTTCCAAACTGTGAAATATCGCCAATAATTTTCTTTTTGACGATTTGACTTTTGCAACATTTCACGGCTATATGGAAAAAAGTTCACCTTTGCACATCTACGACGACGATTCCTAATGGAGTAGGAAGAATACTCCATGACGTCCTTTGCCACGGTGTATTTTCACTTTTCGTTTCCTTCCTCAACAGTTTATATCCACACTAACATTAGTTTAGTTAGACAAAAAAGACTAAAAATTCACCTGTGGCGATTAATGGCATGCAAACCAACAAACGAACTCATCGTTTCGCTTTTTACAGATTGACGACGACTTAACAGCACGCATAAATATGGGCGATGCAAAATTCTCGTTCCAAGAGTACGGCCGTCTCTACCAACCAGCCTGGATGTCACCTGAAGCCTTACAACGAAAACGGTCCGATCGTAACTGGGAAGCATGCGATATGTGGAGTTTTGCAATTTGTATTTGGGAATTGGCAACAAGTTCGTACATTTTCAGTTAAGAACGCGACGTCTAATTAAACAATTTTTTATTTGTTTAGGAGAAGTGCCCTTTGCTGATCTATCGCCAATGGAATGTGGCATGCGAATCGCCACCGAAGGGCTACGCGTACAAATACCGCCGGGAACGTCACCCTATTTGACTAAGCTGATAAATATTTGTATGAATGAAGATCCGGGTAAACGACCGACATTCGACATGATTATACCGATTTTGGATAAAATGAAACGTTAGGAATGGTAGAAATTAATGACATTTTGTTCTAAAACAATTTTGAATGGAAATTAATCCGTTACGTGTTCAGTGTCTAACTAAGTTGTCCCAATAATTTCCTAACATTTCGAGCCATTTTTGTTTTACCAAATTTATCAGACAATTTAACGAACTTTTATGATTTCTAATCTCGTATTTGGTCATTGTTGGTCATGACTTGTATGTAAATTGATTGGAATTGGAATTTCTGAATGCCAATATAAAATCCCATGACAAGACATTAAACTTTTCATACTTAACTTCCATTGATGTGCCAGATTTCTTTTCCCTCATTATCGCTTTTATACTTCGATTGTGTTGCTAGTCACAAAATATTTTTTCGTTTCAAATTCAAATGTCTAGAAGATTATTCAACAGTCTTTCATAGATCGAATGGCGTTTGGTTTAGAGTCTCGTAAAAGTGCCTTTTACAACGAAAATCTATTGTGTTTAGAGGTTCAGCTGCGTCCAATGTTTTCTGTGCGAAACAAAAGGAATCGAGTGATTTGTCTAATGTCATTGAGGATTGTCGTTTCACACATGAAACATTTCACGTAGCTGTTTGTGTAATTGTAAAAAATTTATTTTTAATAAAAATAACAGAGAAAAGTATTAACAATTAGGTTACGTGTTTTAAATGGAGCCGTATCAATGAAGTGGTAAGGAACCTTTTTTACATGGGCCGATGAAGACTGCAAGAGGCAATTCGAACTTGACATAGATCAACAAAAACTCAGACTCAGAGTTTCAGAGTCCCAGAACCAGTAAGACAACTTTAAAACATTTCTTTTAAAAAATTCGACTAGTCAAATTTCATGGCGGTGAACGTTGTGTCTATCCTAGTTCCCAACAAACGATTGCATACACGTAAATGCTCTGTAACCTCCTGCCGCGAGAAAAAGGATCCCTTGTTTATCTTTTGATTTTTATTAGGTTTTTTTATATATATTTAAATAGAGTGAGGATGTATGACAGAAAGACCACTGACGCGACCTATGACAGGTTACATAATGATAAACATGGACATTTTACAGTGAATTATATCTGAGAATGAAAGTATTCTACATCTATCGTCAAAACTTCAAAGTTAATCCTTACGATCCTAACTCATATGATCTGTCGGTTTCTATCTAATAATTTTCGATCTCGATAACGAGACAGCCGATTTTCACTGAACACGTGAACACTCGGCCCAAAATGAAAATTTTATAGGCCACGTTTCCGGGAAAACTCTGGTAAAGTCGTGGCATGTCAAAAAGTCGTCGTTTTCGAATTTTATCACCGGAATGACACCTAGAGAGTTCGTGTCTCCTACAAATTTACAGAGTTTGATTAGGAGAATTTTTGACATCTTAAGAAAATTGCGGCGCCATCTTTGGTTTTCTGCAAAGTAATAGAGATCCTTGAAAGGAATTTTTTGGGATCCTAAGAAAATAGCTGCCAGCTGTCACAGTGACGTCATCTTTGACGCCAGTGACACGAAGTGTCCCGAAGGTGACATGAAGTGTTCCGATGGTAGCCGAAGACGTCGTGAAGGGGACAGCTGGTAATTTTAGGTAATTTCCTTACACCTAAGTAGAGGTGAGATTTTGCGGGCATCGGCATTAGCAATTTCAAAAAACGTGCTTGTTAAATTTAATAATTATAAAGAATCGACTGTAACTTCTCACTGTCTGAAAAGTGCCGGAGATTTTTATATGTTACGAAAAGAAGCAGCAAGTTGCGCGAGCAGACTTCGCTAGAGCGCACTAAATTCCTAGCTAAAGAACTTAGCCTGACACCAAGTCAGTTCTCAGAAATTGGCTCTCGCTCGAACTCAGTGACTTTTATGGGAAAAACTCTTCCAGCATTTTTGTTTGTTTTTCTGTTTGTGTTTTGGTCATTCTGTCATGCATATTCGTTCGTGTGTGTGGTTGAATTAGTCCCAACTGTTTCCGAACGACGAAAAAACATTTTTTCACTAGTTGAACATCTGCTCATACATCCGTGGTCATTAGATTTGTCTTAAAGTCGCCATTTGATTTTAACCACTTCGGATAAATTCTGTGCGTTTCCATCGGTCTTGCAGAAAAATGCCTTGTTTCATTGATTTGAAAAGTTATTCTGTTAGGTCATGCCCGGAGCGGTAGCGGAGGGCTCGACGTAGTCCCCACACCCCAAAAAAACGTCCACAAACCCAAAAAACTCCATACAAAAACCTTTGGGACAAGGAGCCATATATAGGCGAACTTTTGAGTTTTTCCCCACGCCTCCCTCCCCCTTCGCAGCATCTTTCCAACGAGCCCACACTCATCAAAATCGGTTGAAAATTGGTCGAGATATCGAGGTTTGAAAATGAAATTTTTCTTTGGCCAATGGATTTCAACATTGTTCTCATTGTTCTCATTATTATGAAAACTTTTTTTCTGATCTGTCGGTTTCTATGTTCTCTATCTATCTATCTTTTAATAATTTTCAATCTCGCCCCCAAATGAAAAATTTCATACGCCGCTTTTCCGGGAAAATTCTGGAAAAGCCGTGGCATGTGGAAAAGTGTTCATCTTTGAGGGTTTTCTAGGTAATGCTCGGAGTTTTCGAATTTTAGCTCCGGAGTGAAAATAGCTAGAGAGTTTCTTCGGGAAAGTTTGGTCAGGAGAATTTTTTGGGATCTTGATCTTGAATTTTCCCAAGCAATAAATTAGGTTTTTTTTTGTTTTCAAATTTTAGCTTCGGAATGACAATACTTAGAGAGTTGTTTTTTCCGAGAAAGTTATAGAGTTTGGTCAATAGAATTTTTTAGCATTTTAAGAAAATCTTGGATTTTTTGCAAAATTCTGAATAAGAATACCTAGACAGTTGATTTCTTCAGGAAAGTTATATGAATCAGTGAAAAGAATTTGTGACACGAAGTGTTCCGAAGGTAGCCGAAGGGGACACGAAGTGTTCCGAAGCCAGCCGAAGGTGACACGAAGCGTTCCGAAGGCAGCCGAAGGTGACCCGAAGTGTTTCGATGGTAGCTGAAGGTGACACGAAGTGTTCCGATGGTAGCCAAAGGTGACACGAAGTGTTCCGATGGTAGCCGAAGGTGACACGAAGTGTTCCGATGGTAGCCGAAGGTGACACAAAGTGTTTCGATGGTAGCTGAAGGTGACACGAAGTGTTCCGATGGTAGCCGAAGGTGACACGAAAAAAAAGTCAAACATTTTTTTAACAGAAATTTTTTTTGGAGAAAAATTTTTTAGAAAAAATTTTTTTCGGAGAAACTTTTTTTGAAGGAAAACTTTTTTCGGAGAAAGTTTTTTTTCTGAGAAGAAATTTTTTCTGAAAAATTTTTTTTCAAAAAATAGACAATTTTTCACTTGAATTTTAGGTATAACAACTGAAAACCTCCAAAACGACTGATATCACAACAAAAACCTCTTTAAAGGTAGAGTGTGACGCAGTACGTAAGTCCGCTTCCAAAATTAATCATATCGCTTGAGGTGACGCTATCGCTGATAATACGCACAAGTTTGTTTGAATGGAATCTTGTGTTCAAAGTTTTAATTTCCTGAAAAAATTAGCGCGCTTTTTTTAAAACAAAATTTTGTTGTGTTAAAAAAATTGCGTCACAAATGCCGGACCCAACGACGAAATAATTTTTCTGTACATTCAGTTTTTG
>WJQU01002638.1:0-16224 GCA_029228625.1 Pseudolycoriella hygida | reverse complement strand
TTAGGGAAAACTTAGGGATTGCGTCAGTGGAAGAGGAAGCAAGGGCCAGTCGTCTACGTTGGTTTGGGCACGTTCAAAGGATGGGTAATAACAGGTTACCGAAAAGGATCTTGGGTGCACAGGTTCCGGGTGTTAGGCCAAGGGGTAGACCAAGGAGAAGGTTTATAGATTCAATTAAATCAGATTTAGAAGTTAGGGGACTTTCTCTGGGCGAACAAACCATCTCCTTGGCAGGCGATAGAAGGGCATGGAGGACGATAGTTCACCATTCTGGGGTTGTGACATAAAGACCTTACACCGGAGGGTAATAATGGTCTATAAAGTTTGATGATGATGATGATGATTATAATCCGACTATAATATCATGAAGTCAAATCTCAAAGGAAATCAGAAAAAAGCCATGAGTGAAATGGCGAATTATATGCCCAAAATGATATAAACTATCGTATCAACCAAGGGATAAATAGCTTGATTATAGTCTCGGTACTCTCGGACATAGCCCCTCGGACATTCACTTCACCACGACTATAATCGCACCATCATATGCCTTGGTTAAAAATATACTTTCACTCCCTAGCTGTGTTATCCTTTAAAACAAAATGACAGCATTTCGTGATCCGGTGGCTCCTTACTGAAAAGTTCTACGTTCGAACCATAAAATATAAAAATAAGTTTCTAGGGTAATCGAAATATAATGGATAAACTCACTGTTCCATAAATATTTCCAAAAAATCGATTTGTTGTTCTTCATTGTGGTCATATTTTTTGTTCGTTTATTGAATAGTATGGCACATCGACCATGCAAAAAGAAACATTTTTCTGTGTAAAAGAAAACTACAAAAAGTCGCCAAACTTAATTACTTGACCGTTTAAAAGTGGGCCAGCAGATACAACGAAAAACAAAAGAAAATATGGAAGCCATGGGCACTTTCATTCGGTACAAATGTTTGAATTATCTGACTGTATCATAGAGATCTAACTTTAATCCCATTACCAAGCGCCATTCAACCGAATAAAATCTTTTGTTTTTTCATTTTCTTCTGGCCTTAAGTGAAAAATAAAAACATTTAATTTAATTTACTTATAGTTCTCAAGTATATGATACGGAGACTTTATTTATATTTTCATTTTCAAGTAAATTACTTCGAGATATGTTTTTTTTTTATATCAGACTACAGAAGCATAAAGTAAAATGATACGCGTTTTGGTTCCACTCGGGGAACTTTTTATTTGTCTTTTTCACCTTTGCTTGGGTTGTGCATAAATGGCGCTTAATGTTTAAAATATCATTTTTATAAAAACTTACGTGCGGCATATTTATGAATTCGAACCGGTACGATTATAAACAAAACTGCAGACTAGGATGCTGCATGGACACAAATAATCAAGATGTTGTAAATTCTCATTTCTTCTAATAACTTATGACTTCTTTGATCGGTAACTCTTTTATTCGAGACTATAAATTTCAAAATTCAAATAAAAATAATTGTACAAATCGAACAATAAAAAGCTCATAGAACCGTGATACATGGAATAATAATTCCGTTTTGCAATATTGAATTACAAGATTACGATTTGTTAACGACAATGAAAATGGGAACCAGATACAACTTTGCCTGGAATTTATGTGGTTGATTTCATATTTTCCTTTTTTTTCAATTTTTCTTACTCTTTTGGACTTATTGTTAAGCCTTATCCACAGTCCACCAAACTAACGAGTTTCGAGTTGAAAATGCCATCGTTTCGATCTGGTAGATATTGCGAAATAGCTACATCGCGGCAAGACATAGGACTTCAGAGAATAATTAATGGAACGGTCGACAAGATCATTATCTTTCTCATTTGTAGTTCACATTTTGTAGAACATTAAGTACATTTCGGTGTGAGGTCTTAGTTTGATGAACGACCCTCTCCCCTTCACGGAACAACTTGATTCTGTTCGGTGAAATGTATCACCCAAATGGTCCCCTCACCACATACTTAAACTTAGAAAATCTTTCTCCATATTTAAGCTGTAGATTACTTCCTCTTGAGAATTGCGGACATTTGTAACCTTAGCCTTGCCCACTTTTATCTTGACCCTGGATTCCTCCTCCTGCAACTCCCTGTCAGATTCTGAAATCCCCCCGACTTTCCCAAACAGACGCCAGACTATCTATGGGTTGTAGACGATCGTTGTGATCGGTGAAGCTAACTTACTAATTACAAAATCAGGAAGCATCAGAAGCGTCAAAATCCTAAGCCTTCAAAATACGGAAGCCTCAAAATCCGAAATGAATTAAAATTCCTAAATAAAAATCAAATAAAGGAAAGAAGGCGTCGCAGGCCGTGACATTAAAAGCGCAACAAAAAAAGCGGGGTCGAGGAGCGGAATACCTCGCATAGCGGGGTCAAGGGCGAATATTCCTCTAAGGGACGGAGACGGCAAAATAATTTACGCTGCAAAAATTTAACTGTTTCGTTGTGCGAAGATTGTTTTCTTTTTTAAATTTGTGCGGGTGAAACCTGAAAGTTTGAAAAATTATTGCGTTGGTGGGTCTGGCATTTGTGAGGCAATTTTTTGAACACAACGTAATTGTGCTTTCAAAAGAAGTGATGCAGTTTTTTCCAAAGAATAAAACTTTTACCACAAACTAACATTTAATTAAAACAAATTTCTGTGTATTATCGGCGATAGCGTCCGTCGCCTCAAACGATATCACTAATTTTGGAAGTGGACATTAGGGACTGCGTCACACTTTACCTTTTAAGAGGTTTTTGTTGTAATATCAGTAGTTTTGGAAGTGAGGACGAAATTTGGCGCTACGGCACTTTCGTGATAAGATAAAATCAATAAGTGTCAATCCATTTTGGAAGAAAAAGGAAACAAATTTTGGAGAAAAGGAATTTCCGAAGAAAAAAATTTTCGGCGAAAAATTGTCCGAAGAAAAAAAATTTAGAGCGAAAAAAAATTTTCGGCGAAAAAAAATGCTCAGCAAAAAAAAAATCAGGCTGCAGGCTAAAAATTTCCCTCACCAATCTCTATAGCTTTCCCGAAGAAACCAACCGTGTGACTTTCTAATTCAGAAGATGGCAAAAAATCCAAGATGGCGTCACTTTCACAGCTGGCAGCTCCTCACCAATCTTTATAATTTTCGAGAAGAAACCACCTCAAGTATTGTCATTCCGCAGCTAAAATTCAAAAACCAAAAAAGCCTAATTTATTGCCTACGAAAACCCAATATGGCACCGCTATGACAGCTGGCAGACACTTTTTAAGGATCCCAAAAAATTCGCCTGACGAAACCTTAACTTTGTAGAAGACACCGACACCAACACTCTAAGTATTGTCATTCCGAAGCTAAAATTCAAAAACAAAAAAAAATTTAATGATTGGGAAAATTCAAGATGGCGCCGGTTTGACTGCTGGCAGCCATTTTCTTCAGATCGAAAAAATTTTCCTGATCAAACTCTATAACTTTTCCAAAGAAACAAACTATCTAGCTATGCACTTCGAAGCTAAAATTCGAAAACTCCGAGCATTACCTGAAAAACTGTCAAAATTGATCACTTTTCCACATGTCACGGCTTTTCCCGGAAAAGCGGCATATGAAATTTTTCATTTGGGACCGAGACTGACGCTCCCTGAAAATTTCATCAAAACTGCTGTCTGGTTCACGAGAACGAGAATTATTAATAGATAGAACATAGCTAGACTATAGAAACCGACAGATCAGAAAATTTTTTTTAGAAATACGTAATAGAGCAATAGAAAAATCGATTCTCCATACAAAAATTTCATTTTCAAACCTCGATATCTCAGCCAATTTCCAACCGATTTTGATGAGTCTGGGCTCGTTGAAAAGCTGCTGCGACGTAGATTTTTTTAAATAATTTGGAGGGGAAGGGAGGCATTGTTTGAGTTTTTGGACTTCTTTTTTGGGGTGTGGGGACTGCGTCACTCCCTCCGCTACCGCTGCGGGCATGATCCAATTTGTATGTAATTTCATAAACTTAAGAGTTAAGGCAATATTTACTTAGACAATTTTGAGTCTTTTTGCAACATCTATTCTGTTTGCCATATCTATTTTCATGCGTACGGGTCCCTTGCATATGTTTTTATTTTTGACTATCGTTTTCTAAATTTCAATTTTGAGGGGGGATTTATCAATTTTGAAAGAGCGAAACGTGACCAGTGAGGTAGGGAGGTTCGAAAATACGAAAAAATTGAGCACGACCTTTGGGTATGACCCAGAGCCTATTATTTGGGAACAAATTCCCAAAATTCACTAAAATTTCCCGAAATTTCCCAAAAGTTCACCAAACTTGCCAAAGATTTCCAAAATTTCCGAAAAAAAATATAAAAAATTTCCAAATAATAATTTAATAGTAAACTTTATGACGAAGGGCATCTCTTTCCAGACAAGTTGAAAATTCGAACTTTTGGATTGTCTCCTCAGAAAATTTTTTTTTTTAAATTTCAATCTTCATTAGGCTCCAATGGCTTTTTGGCCATTTTGGCACTAATTTGTATTTTCTGCGAAGTGTAATGGCTGAGATATGCGATAGGGCTACCCTCGTAAAGGCCCTCCTTGCGCTCAACAAGAAAGGGGCAGAACAAATGTTTTCCTATCGGATAATGTAACACAATGGCATTGTTTTCAACCGGTTATGAGCGTTGTGAGGGACTGAAATCAAAATTTCCCAAAAAAGTATAAAAAAAATTCCCAAATAATAGGCTCTGGTATGACCCCTAAAGACAGACGTCATTCATGGACGGTTCATTAGGTTTTTCTGCGATAAGAATCGAGTCAACTGCGTTAGCCAACATTGTTATAATTATCTTGCACCAATCTCAACATTTCACCGAAATCCAGCCAGCTTGATGATATGACTTATACATTAACATTGTATTTTCTCCTCTTGCAATGACAATAACTATTTCATCGTCAAGTCTTTCATATTTTTGTCCACAATTTACACAAATTTGGATTCGCATATTAAAATATAAGCCAAGCGAGAAGCTAAAAGGAAAGGTTGATCGAGATAAAACGATCGTCTAACAAATTCTTAATATAAAAACGGTTCGATTACCTCTCCCGTTACATTTAATATAGATCATCACTTAATCTCACGTTTAAACATCATTTAACTTTATGCACTTAAAATAAGAAAATAATATCGATTTGTCGATGATTCACATAGAACCCCAAGTTAAATCTTTTAATATACTTACCTTTGCCTCTTATTTGCTTGACCATTTACACGGGAAACAGGTTATGGTAATTAATCACTTTATTTCTTTTATTATTGATGGTATATTGTTATTTTGTATTTGAAGACATAATGTAGGTGAGTGAAACAGTAGACATTGTGTATAAGTTATTATTTGGCGTTTATTTCCTAATTTTGACATCAAACATAAAAAACGTTCCTTTTCTGTACATTTCCGAATTCGGTTAAGAACAAAGAAGCCGAAATCGTTCCATTTGTAATGCTTTCAATTGAGAAGAGGCAGTGGGAAGTGGGAGTTCTGTCATTAGCTCCAAAATGAATGTCTGCGTTCTATTTCACTTATATTGAGATGAAAAAGTTAGGGTAAATGCCTCGGAAATATTGCCCTTAATCAAAAATTATAGCCGAGGTACTAATGATAGTTCTGATGAGTTTCCAACAGCCATAACTCAACGGTAGCTCAATTCGATGAATTATCCCGAGTAAAAAACTGTTTCTGTTTTCGAATTTGACTCTTGTTGACCCTTTGAAACTATCGCGTATCCGATAGTGCTGTCGCTATATCGGAATCTACGTCTTTAGTGCGTCAACGGCTTATGTCAAAGTATGAGGATTTTCATGACACAATACATAAGCTGTCAGATTAATAGTATTATTTGCTTGACAGCAGGAGCATCACGTCATAAAAACCACTATAGTTTGACATAAGCTGTTGACGCACTAAAGGTTTTTTTTAAAGATTTTTATTAAAATTGGTCATTTCTGACCAACCATCAATTTACATCTGATAATTAAGTTTTTTGTTTTAGTTACAAAGAATCCATCGATTTCTATTGCATTTTGTCTGTTGTTGTAAGCCAACCGATGAGAAGTAGAGTATTGTTGTCACTCTTGTCTAGCAACGAGTTCAAATGGCTTTGTCCTTTTGAGCCGTCTTGTCAGGTGGTCGTCATCGAGAAGTTTTAGTGCTTCTGGATTCTCATGATGTATGAGCCGATTTTCATGTTTAGTGGCGTTTTGTTTGATGGCGTCTTTGACCATGGGCACTCCGAGGTCCGAATCACGATGCAGATCATCATTTCGTACATACCAAGGAACGTACATCCAAACCGGGTTGAGAGTTTGGTTATACACTAGTATTTTATTGTAGATTGACGTCCGTATCGAATCTCTAGTTCTGTGAGTTTATTTTGACATGTTCAACTGTTCAATCCATTTAACTTTTGCGTCCAGATTCATGCCGAGGTATTTAGCCGAGTCATGGTAAGGTATTAAACTTCCATTCATTGTGAGTCTCTTGGGATTGGAGATTTTTTTATTTGTGAAGTTCACGTGTACTTATTTGTGGTCATTTCTTGGTCCAAGCCTCAACTGAGTCATTAGATTTTTGTAGACGTGATGTAGATTCTTCAGCGGTTTTAACTGTGGCTGCGTTAGCTGTATCGTCTGCAAATGTGATCGTAGTAACATTTTGCGTTTCCGGAAGGTGACTGGTGTACAGCAAATACAAAATTGGTCCCAGCACTTGGGACTCCAGCATGGATTTCTTTGAATTCTGAGTATGTTGATTCATGGTTCACTCGAAATAGTCTGTTCGAGATGTATGATTTTAGTAGGTTAACATACTGCGCTGGTAGTAGTTTGTTAAGTTTGTGCATCAGGCCTTCGTGACATACTTTATGAAAGGCTTGTGAAACATCATGGAAGACAATTGAGCAGACTTCTTCCCCTTCCAGTGCTTTTTCGATAATGTCTATCAAAAGGTGGACCTGTTCCATTTTAGAGTGTCTTTGCCGGAACCCAAATTGATGGTTCGGAAGCAGGTTTTTTCCTTCAATGATGGGTTTTAGTTTGTTGAGTAAAAGTTTTTCAAACAGTTTTGGCATTATAGGGAGTAATGAAATTGGTCTGTATGATTCAACTTTCGTTGCTTTCTTTCCTGGCTTTAGGATCATGATCAGTTCTGCCACTTTCCATGATGCCGGAACGTGCATTAATCTGATCGCTGCGTTAACCAGTAATAGAAGCATTTTTCATCCCTTAGTTGGTAATTTTCTTAATACTATTCCTGTGATTAAGTCGTATCCTGCTGCTTTTTTTGGGTTTAGATTATATTTTAGCTCGCGTTTAAGCTCTTTTAGCGTTACTTTTCTAATCTGATTAGAGTGGTTATTAACGGTCTGTTGAAGTTCCTCCTCATCCGCTGCGTTTGGTGTGATAGATAAACACTTTTTGAGTTGATACATTTGTAAATATTTGTAAGCGTCAAATCAAATTAAAGATGGCGGCCATTTAAAATTTTTTTTATCAATTTCTGACTCGTAGAAAATTTTTTCTGTCATTTAAATTGATTACTCAGTTAAAGATTAAGTGAGCAAACACATTGGTCGAAAAAATCATTTCGAAGTGTTTATAGAAAAGCTAAAGAAACTTACTTTTGAAGTAAAATATTGGAATTCTCATTTCTAGCAAATGAGAATGTTTTTTTTCAAAAGTGTTTCCCCAATTTCCTTTAGAAATAGGTAAAGTATGTAATGATTACATTAGCATTGGTTTGCATTCAAGACTTTAAGAGAGAAACGTTACACAAAAGTGTCACTTTTCCCATACAAACTTTCATTAGTTGAAAAACTTCTGCCAGATGACTCTTTAGTACGTAGTGTAAACTATTAAGTTAGGCAATTGTAGTCTCCTTCAAATGTCAAGCGTTTAGAATGTGTTGCCATCTATTTTTGTTAAGAACTGCCTATTCGGTGTATGTCAAAGTATACGAAATTTCAGGATGAAGTGCATGAAGCTGACAGCCAAAACGTTTTCTTCACTTGAACAATTTGGTTACTTTGACATAAGCCGACACCGCACTAAAAGCCTTGAAATAAATTGAATATTTTCGGATTTTGGTCGAAAGATTTTAGGAAATATGATTTATTGATCGTATTGGATTGAACATCGTCACCGTGGGACTGTTTTTTTTACTCGGGCTACAAATAGCTTTTTTACAAAATGATTAACAGAAAATAACATTTCAAAATCTAAAAGAACTTCTCAATTTATTTTGTAAAGAAATATAACATATTATGTGACTAAATCGAGATGATTGACATAATAACATTTTTTTATCGATTTGATTACACTTCTCTTTTTTGTCTCAACATGTTTTTCATGTTTGACCATTCAAGATGCAGTCAAGATATGCATCAAACGTTTTCAATAGAATACGTTTTTATTTCCTTTGTTTTAACATTCATTTGAACTGGTGATCAGAGATCCATTACTTTACGTGTGAGGAAAGAAAACTAATGAACGATGTTGAGAATAATACAAGCCATTAATTCATTACAATAAATAATTACAGATTTATGCTGTGCACATTGATGTGACGAGGTTCTATATCGATTGGTTAACATTTTAGCACAATGTTGCATCACTTTTGAATCAAATATTCCATCTCAATACGGTTGCAAAACAGCACATTCTCAGACGACAAGATTCTAAGAATCAGTTCATATTATTATGGCAACTGCGAATTCTTACCGCGCCACACAAAATATAACAATTCTCTTATAAAATTGTAATTAATATATTTTTTCGTTTAATGAATAACTGAAATAGTTCCGACATGCATTAAACTAAAAATATTTTTATATTATTTGCGTGTGGTTTTTTTAACGTATTCGTTGTGTATGGATACACAGAAATTACCTGAGAGTGAATGCAGGTAATGATAATTTAATTCAACTTTTGTATTTAGCTATATAGATATGTGCGCCGATGGATCTTTTGACTTGATGGTGGCGCATGTCAAAATCCAATCGTTTAGTGCGCCATCGGCTTCTGTCAAGATATAATGTTTTTCATGGTACGGTGACGGTCCGTGCCCGTAAAATATAAATTCCTGAAGAATTTACCCATTCGATCATGAAATTTACTATACTTTGACAGAATCCAATGATGCACTAAATGCTTGGATTGTTCCCTCCAACTAAATACAAAATTGTATAGGAATTCAGAAATTTTAATATTATCGGCGTGGCCCACTGATCTTTAATCGTTTTAAGATAATGTCACATAAGTGAAATAAAGCCAGCCATTTGTAAGAATCTTCAGACATTTTCTATCATTCACACAACAAATTGTCCTTCTATGGATCCCAGATAACACAGATCACACTTTTTAATGTGGTTGCCCACTGAATGTACATTAAATGTGCGAAATTAAATGTTGTTGAGAATATGTACATAATATGTACAAAAAATGTGCCTGTAAAATGGCATATATTTCGATGTACATAAAAAGCACATTTTTTGTGCTATTAAAACTCGAAATTATTGCACTAGATCACAAGTACATTTTATGTGCGTGATAATGTGTACACTACTCCTATCACATTTAATGTACCAAAAATGTGCTTGTGATGTAGTACATTTTCAATGTGAATAAAAAGCACATTTTTTGCGCCATTAAAGCTCGAAATTATTGCACTAGATGACAAATACATTTTTAGATTATGTGCTTCGAAAAACGCTCATCTTATTTTTACAAAAATGTATATTTTTCGTCCGTGAATGGATATCACGGCTGCTTTTGGTTGGGTAATATTAAAAAAAAGTATCGAATTTTAAAAGAAGAAAAAGAAAAATGTGTTCAAAGAAAAAAGCTAACTTTTCCTCTCAGTACAAAAAAAGTACATTTAATGTACTTTTTATAATTTAACACTTAATACAAATTTAACACCAACAATTTATCAACACATAAGTATCCGATGGCACAATTGGTAAAGCAGTCGACTCATAATCCCGAGCGTCTTGCGTTCAAGCCCCGCGAATGGCAGAAATTTTTCTAATAAAATAATGAGAGCTTGGCATAAAAAAATGTAGATTGAGGACGTAGCGATCATCAGAATAAGAAAAACCGAAATAAAAAAGTCGGAAAACTAAATTAAATTTTCCTGTCTTTTCTTACATGAAATGTGCTAGTAATTCACACTAAAAAGTACATTATAGGTACATTAGTTGTGTATTCAAAGTGTTTTAAATGTACATTAGATGTACATTTAATGTACATTAAATGCACTTCACGTTCCAAAGATGTAACGGTAAGGGCGCTTTTTAATATACATTAAATGTGCTGGAACTGGAGCACATTAAATGCGATCAGCACATTTTCCGATGGCACTTTATGTACATTTCGTGGGGTCAATTGTTATCTGGGTATACGACCGATAATTCGTCCAAAATTCTATGCGACTAACGACTGACTTTTTTAAGAAAATCGGGGTCGGCTGATGAAAGTCTGCCGACGCGACGGGAGGCTTTGGCTGATGTAATTATAGTCTTCCGCAGTTGTCCGATTGACGTGTCGCTTCTAGAGCCGTGCGCCGGTGCCAGACGATCAAATTTTTTGGTAATTTTAAGCCGCCGCTGCACAGTGGTCGATCTAATTTCACGCCGGCTTAAAACTGACTAATTTTCGATCGGCACACGGCTCTAGTCGCTTCGACTAATGTCATTTTAGTTTTCAGCGTTGACAACGCACTTTTTCAGAGGGTCTGCGCACTTTTTCAGAGGGTCTGCGCACTTTTTCAGAGGGTCTGCGCACTTTTTCAGAGGGTCTGCGCACTTCTGAGTTTAAATGTGTTTCAATCTTATAATCACAAACGATTGCCCAATTTGCTATAAGAGAGTCTTAATCAATGGCTAAACTAAGAAACACTTTTGAAACCTTGGGCATGAATTCCTTAAAGTTATGAAAATTGTAAGAATGGATTCATTTAGTCTGAGTTTAAAATCATTTCATTGAAGTCCATTAGAAAAATTATCAGAACAATTTTGACAGTTGCAATTACAAAATAATATAATAGACTGGCTTTACGTAACCATAAGCTGAAGCAAACATGAAAATACGTAGTTTGTGTTTTTCATTCAAATCGCACACCAACAAGTTTATACACATGTCACGATGATTTGTTGCGTAGTCCACATAAGATTTATGTAATCGACTCAAATTTACCAACGCGACTATTCACTTTTGCTTCGTTGGTGTTCATTTGTTGTCAAAGATTGCCAGTCTATTGTTAATATATCATTATCTAAACAATATGGGACGGGGGATAGGGAATCGGCTACCTGGCTCTGGCTACCTGGACTCTCTGGCGTGAAGGGAAACGAAAGGTCTGATGAGCTTGCTAGCGTAGTCTCTACTGCCATAACGAGAGGCGTGGAACCACGTCTGCCAATACCCCAGGCACTATGCGAGAATTCATTAAAAGACTGGGTGCGACGGGAGCATGCGGAACGTTGGAAAGCTCATACAGAGCGCTTCTTCCCGAAGTCCGACGCGAAATGGACCAATGACCTGCTGAAAATGGACCGAAGTCGTAACAGGAGAGTAGTAGGGACGACCACTGGACACTGTGGGTTATACCGGCACCTGAATAGGCTACGGCTGTCGGAAACCCCAAGGTGCTTTTGTGGATTAGAAGAGGAAATGGGCGTACATGTGATATGTGATTGCCCCAAATTCCTCCAAACTCTTGGGGATTTTGTTATGAGACCATCTGAAGCTATCAAACTCGGACCTGCCATTTTAGATAGGTTCTTAGAGGCCCAAGAAAGCCCACCTAACGATTTGAAAGATGAATGGGAAAAGGAACAAAGGATTCTAGGATCTGTGTTTCAAGACCAACATTAGGTCGGCCAATCTAAATCTAACATATCATTAGACAGTTGCAGTGATTTTCTTGAATAAGACCCCGACTCTCAGTCGAGCAAACACGTTTTTTGTTCCTTACCAGAAATCATTAGCCTATCTTTGATTCGTCACAATTTTCGCAGTTTTTTCTCTGTATTAAGTTTTACAAGCAGTTCTATCAATTATTAGGCTTTATGATTCGCTTGATTACATCTCTTTCTTTTGGTTCAAAATCATCCATTGAAAAATGTTTCACTTCGAAACGAAAGAAACAATAGTTTAAGTAACAAAAACTTTTGTTTCTTTCGCTTCGAGGCTTTGCACAGAATCATATTTCAAAAGGAAATCGCCTTCGGCTCGAAATGCAAACTCCACTTTCTGAGAAACTTTTAATTCTTGATTCAGTGACTATCCAAGTCACAAACAGAGAAATGCTAGGTTGGCACACTGTGCCTGGATAGAATGCGTGCATGTTGAATGACATTTTAGTTTGCATGGATCCAACATGTCAAATTTTATGTATTTATTGAGAGAATTCGATACCATGAAAAACATGTCTGTGAAGCGTTCCACATTTTTTTAAAAGATAAATAAATAAAAAATAAAAAACAAAGATATCAGCTCCCCAATCCGAAAAAATTCATAGTCACATCGTCAGTACGTCTTTGGTGTGTTTCTCACTTGCGTGAGACTATTGGTTTTAGCCTGCCTGAATAATGCTGGACAGGAAGTGCTTTTTAAACAATCAGACAAAGATCACTCGTTTTCCTCCCATACGCCTTAGGAACAACCAATGAAATCGAAATTTCGACGCAGCAGCAGTACTTGGCTTGGCTACCAGGCGCAAACTATCCAGGCACTGAGGTGCCAAATTAGCATTTCTCTGGTCACAAATTACGCATGGTACGCCACGCGGTTACCAACTTAACATTTCGCTGAATTACGCATACGTAAAAAAATGATACGCAATATGATGAAAAAATCACTAATTGCTCTTCTCCCTGCATACGTAAAAACCGCTTAACACGTTATATCAACGACTTTCAAGTTTTTTTTTAATTACACCAACTTGTGCAGAGCAGCTAAATCATAACAATCATTGGGTTATTGGCTAGTAGACACAGTAGCAACATTCTTTCCATCACGTCGATTTGGTACAATTAATGAAATGTATTCCGAATGGCATTCAGATGAGTTTGCTGTGGAATCTGACTTACAGCTGTAAGTAGAAGCATGTAACCACATCAAGTATTTATTTTTTAATTATATTCGAATAGTTCTCCATAATTTTTCTCAGAAGGTAAATGTTGCTATTTGAACTATTGTAAAGAAGTGAGAAGTTACAAAATGTTACCATGCATCTATAGAAGGTAACTTGTAACGCATTTTTTGAAAAGAAGACTTAGCCATCAGCATGTATTGCCAATGGCAATGTTATAGAACACTAGGAAATACGTTTTTTATTTGTTCGATATTTATTTTTTATTGATATGCCGATTTTGTTATTTCTCGATTGAGTCGCATGATTTAAAGATATAAATAAAGAAATGGAAATATTTTTTTCTTCTTTCAAGGAATGTTAACCCACGATGATCTTAGAAATTAACTAAAAAGATTTTTTCAAAAATAGTAGTTTTCCAAATATCCTCTCGGAGTTCACGTTTCTAGTGCGGCGTAGGCTTATATCAAAGTGTACAAAATTTCATAATTCCCGCTTTTAGTTCGTTCATAACTGTCTTCGTTTGTCACATTGGCCTAAGTAACCGCGGGTATTATGTTAAAGCAAAGAAAAATATGGTGTTTGCAAGTTATATGCACTTCATCATGAAATTTCGTACATTTTGACATAAGCCGACGTCGCGTTGTATTGATTGTGAAGGAGTGTAGCTTTAGAAATGTTGCTCACTTCTAAACCAAACACGCAAACAAAAACTCCGAAAAATCTCGAAAGAATCCTTGAAAAAAGAGCAACAAGATTACCCTAAAATCCACTTATTCGTTGTATTGTGATTCATTACAACCATAACTTACACAGGCGGTTAGTACGGGGGCAGGGGATATTATCACCCTGTATAGAAGAAGTAATTAGAGGTGAGCGTGTCAGCCTTTTTTTGTAGTCCGACCCAACCCGAACCCAAATCGAAATTCAAACCCGAAACCCGACCGCCAGAAAGAAGTTCGGGCCGAGTTCTATTATCCGAAAAAAAATCGGGTCGAGTTCTATTACCCGAAAGAATTTCGGGTTGAATTCTCATTTAGCTATTTCAATTTTATTAGCGCCGCTAGCGCTACCGCTACCACTAGCTTATAGCGCTAGCTCTAATAATTACTTCAACAGAAATTCAAACAAAAGTAGATTGGATTGGAGTGGGCAGGGCTAGCCCTAGCACCTAAGCCTCTAGTGGGCCTGTTGTGCGCACCCACCATGAATTACCTATATCCTGTTTGTAGATATAATATAATATAATAATCTGCCTTACAACCCATGAAGGGTTAGAGGCTAGATCATTATTTACTAGTTTCGCTGTTTGTGGTTCTATTTTTTGAGATCCTTTCATTGCCGGAAAGTCTTACTGTGCCAGTGGTAAGCTGTGCGACAAACCCAGTGTCATCTATGAGATGTAACGAGGAGCGAAACTAGTAGGAGTAGAATACCGGTTCTCCCAACAATGCCTTTTCCGGTAAGCCGTACGATGGCACTACACTCAACTTCACTTGACTTGAACGATTCAATGTATGCAGTGTGGTCTCGGCGGCAGCGCAACTCAATTTTATTTTCGGCGGCGTAGGCGAACATTTTTGAACCTTCTCGGCTGGCGGCGGTGTTTTTTTCAAAATATTAAATTTTTGACTTTTTTCAATTTTTAATTTCATTTTTTGCATAAATATTGGCATTAATCTTCCAACTTCTATAATTTCTTTATTGTTGAACTTTTCGGTTTGGATATGGTCCATCAATTTTAGATCTTTTTACAAATGGGTTTCGGTTCAACCCGATAAAAAGTACGGCCGAAACCCACCCGCCCGGGATTTTCAAAACCCGAAAGCCCGAACCCGAAACCAGTGAAAATCGATTCGGCTTCGGGTCGGGTTTTTTCCAACATTCGGGCAGCCCGCTCACCTCTAGAAGTAAAGCTGTGTCTTAAGTAAGATTAAATCTGTTACTATTGTTTACCATATTAAATGCCTTCCCAAAGTAATGCTGGGAGGCGGTTTCGGGGAAAAGGGAAAAGAGAGCATGGAGAGTGAGGAAGGGGGTTTTAGTTGGTAGGTTATTGAAAAATGGAATCCAACAAAACCTTGGTCCAGGAGGACCGGGTGTCTATGAACATCTCCTCATCCTTAAAAAACCATATAAATGCAGGCACAAATTATGCGACTCTCTATCTTTATCCAGCTCGACTCTGGGAATTTCAATCAATTTCTACAATATTCCGAGCGACTGTTTAGTGACACGGTTCCTAATAGAAAGAGGCAGTTTTTTTCTGCAAAAATTTTTTTGGAATCGTTTCTTCTTCCACACAAAATATTGCTTTGATGTACAAACACCAAAAATATTTTTTTCTTAATTTTCTGAAAAACGCTTCCTTGTGGGTAAATTCGGAAACGTGAAATTTCCACCATTTGGGCGGTTTTCTCCACCCTTCCGACAACTCACTGTCCCCAGGTCGTCCAAAGTGTTTTTGTCTTAGGGGTCATTCATAAAGTATGTCACGCTCTGAGGGGGAAGGGGGTTCGCGTTTAGCGTGACAGAGTGTGACAGGGAGGGAGGGGGGTCTGGACCCTTGTTACGCCACGCAAAATTTTTGAAAACGTTTAACTGAAATTTACATTTTTTCCAATTTTCATCGTTTTTTAAATAACTCTAACCTCCAAGTGTTTACAAAGGAAGTGAGTGTATTCTGTAATTCTTACACCGAATACCGTTCGTGTGTAGCTGTTTGCTTCGCGAGGCACATAAGAGTGAAATCGTAGCTCAATCCAACTTTACTTTATTGTCAAGTGTCCGCATATCTTGCAGTTATTCGACTGCATTGCCGTCACAACGATATACTTAAAGTTGTGCCACCACGAAGCCTCTTTTTTATGGTTCAAAGAGACAAAGTACGCAGTCTGATGTCAAGTGCCAAAGTACTCGTTACCGCCTACAACTTTCACTCAAACATCTTTTTGGTACCAGGATGCGTTTCAAACTTTGATAAAGTGACTCCACCCTTATGCTTGTTCACGATTCTCACTAATAAAAAAAGTTGATGTTTTTGCGGAATTTTTATGGCTTTCCGCGGTTTTCAAATATTTTTTCCCGTTACGTCACAAATT
>WJQU01002637.1:0-11168 GCA_029228625.1 Pseudolycoriella hygida | reverse complement strand
ATCATAAAGCGAGAACAATTCCATCGTTAAAAGTCAAGTGAATCTGTAGGAGAGTACAAATAGGGAATATCAATGCAATTAAGTGAAGTTGCACTAGAAAATAAACTTATAAACCACAAGTTTGAGGGAGTACGTAAGGAAGGGTCGAGAAAGGGAACGTCACTTTATAGAGTCCTTAGTGCCAATCTTCATGACGTGCGTAATATACCCCACCAAACGCTAAGCCAAAGGGCAAATCTTGTGCTAAAATTACTTTCTATTCGAGCAATATCGTGTTCTCAAGAAAGAGGCTACAATACGTCTCTTCTGGTTTCTAGGCAACAGAATTTGTCTGGGCTAAGTTTTTCCGAAATTCGCAGGTTTTTTCCGAAATTCTCAGGTAAAAATGTAACGCAACCAAAAGATTTTTCCCTAAAATGGATAAAATTGGCAGCGCCAATTTTGAGGCTAACTTCGCTAGTGAATATCTTCCCGTCAATGACTTTTTTGTTACTTTATTTCCTTAATGCCCCCCACAAATATTCGACAAAAATGAAGTAGAGTAATGGAAATTGAAGGTTGTAATGCCATTCAGCGAAGAAGAAGAAAAAATCAAAAATATTTAACAGAAAAGAGTCAGTCCAATTACCATGATACTCTTTGGCGAATTATAACAATATTATTGTCAAGCTTTCACATTTCACTGAAACATTCGAAATAAAGAAAATTGAAATGAAATTGAAAGATGATTTTTAAAAACATTTTAGAAAAAAATATTTGAAATCATATATTTTTATAAATTGTAACTGGGGTATTGTATGGCATGTTTTTACGAAAAATAGAACAACAATAAAAACAAACTATTCTTGACCATAAGTCGGTTGTTTTACAATTTTACAAGGTAGAACCGAGAAATTTCCATAAAAATAGAAACAAAGCAGATATTTAAGCAATGAATCTTTAATTAACTTTAACTTATAGTGACTTGAGTGTATTATTTCACGCAGTTAATTTCATATTGTTATTTAAATAATATAATTAAAACGAAAATAAAGGAAAAACACACAGAATGTTTTTATGCAAAAAATGTTTTTTTGTTTTGTATTGGGTGATGCTGAAGGAACCATAGATTTTGTAATGTCCTTGTATTGCGTAACGCTTTTTTCATACTGCCCGAGGGTGAAACAGCTCCGGAAAATCGTGGCCCACCGCAGAAATGAATCTCAAATCATCCGGAAAATAACAAAGTCATTCAAAAAAGTAAAAAAATCAGAAAAAGTCACGAAAAATCATGAAAATTTACGAAAAATCATGAAATCTGGATAATAACATTGTGATAATTAAGTCAAAGTCACAAAAGCAATTCCTATGTGCAAATAGGTCGAATAATTTCGTTATACTAATTATAGCTAACTAGTCGAAACCCCCGCCCTTCTGAGCTACGCAGGCTTTATCATTTTCGCTTGTTGTCTATTCAGAGAGCCAAAGCAAAAAAAATTTCGTTTTAAATAATGATGTGTAATGTTGAAGGTCGTTATATCACTTCGTTGATATTACCGCTAACTAAAATAGAAGCGCGAAAGGCACTATAAATCAAAATACTTTCTTTGCTGCAAAATAACTCCACTTTCATCGTATTCCACTTCGCCCGTATTCCACGTTCACCCTATGCAACGTTCCCCGTATTCAACTTTCCCCGTATTCCAAGTTCCCCGTATTTCAAGTTCCCCGTATTCAGCGTTGCACTTGCTACGTATACTACTCTGACATTAATTATACACATCTGCCGTAACCGAAATTTTAACAGAAAATATATTGAACTTTTGTCAAATTTCGGTATAATTGTACGGTTAACCGGAAAAATGTATGGGAATTTCAGTTACGGTCGGATGTGTGTACTTAGCTTCAAAGTTAAACATGGTAGCGTAAACTGAGCGACTTTTACTGAGCATTTCCGTGTCTGAACGCACTCCAATTCTCTCCCATGAAAAAGATGTCTGTCGCTGTCGACATGCGCATTCTATACAGACGCAGTGGTGAGAACTTAGTATTTCTCTGTAAGAGTCACTGAAATTTGAATAACCACGAAACTGTTCATTGCACTAGACTCATATCTCAAATAGAAGGCAACTCTGTATAAAAAGTATACCAGTTTTTAGCATGCCTAGCGACCGTATAACGCCAGTGATTGACTGCACAAGGCGGTTTGAAACGGTATTTCCAAGTAGAGAGGAGTGGCTAGATAGAGGGCCGTCATATCTGTGTGGAAGGGCAAAAGTTAGGTGGAACCACCAGTGTTCTCCAGGCAGAAGCCTTCGCGCTACTAATGGGAGCTAGAGAGGCACTGCCAGCTAGAGGACGTCCTTATCCTTTAGGAGAGTAAGGAAATGATCAGGGCACTCGCATCGCCCGTTATGACCTCTTGGCTAATCAAAGATTGCAAGGAGTATTTGAAAGAAGTGGGATCGAACAATCGGATCACGCTGGTGTGGGTATACCTGGACACTCTGGTGTGGAGGGAAAAGAAAGGGCGGATGAACTTGCAAAAATAGGTTCCACGACTATTTCAATTTCATAGATTTATCAGGTTGAGGCAGTCCATTTCTGGTCCATGAAACACAGATCTAGTGATCCTTTGTTTCGTCACCCGTTCATCATGAGCTTGGATATCACGACAGGCGACATGAGCGCCCCAATCAAAGCCTCACTGTCGGAACAGGCTGTGACATTTCTTCCACATGCCTCTGTTGGGATTGCCTCCTTGCACTCCCATCAGTGCCGGTCTCCGGTCTCATTCGGTCCCTAGGCATCTCAAAGACCTCATTAGTGATGACGTTCTTGATTTTGCCATGGCCCGAAGTGAAATTCGGACTCTAAAGATCATTCTGTGATAAGCTATCTGCCGTAGCAAAGGTTTTCGCCTGTAATTCCACGTAGACCGGTGTAGGTTAATCAACATCTCAATGGCCGCCGTAGCTGTCGACCTCATAGCACCGGTAACACAAATGCACACCAGCGTTTGAATCTCGTTCAGCTCTTTCCTCGCACTACCTATGTCGAGTCTCAGCCACCACACAACGCAGCCGTGACTTATCATAGGCCTATTTCAATTCTATTCAAACTACTTCAATTGGAGTCGAGCCCTACCTGCCAATACCCAAGTCGTTATGTCCGCAAGCGCTAAATGACTGGGTGCAGCGAGGTGCGCAAACGAAGCGCTTTTTCCCGAGGCCTGATGCGAATTGGGCTAATGATCTACTAGGGATGGACCGGTGTCGCATAAGGAGAGTTGTGGGAACGATCACTGGACATTGCGGGTTGAATCGACACATGAACAAACTGAGGCTTTTTTGAACTAACGAATGCTCTTGTGGATCGGGAAAAGAAACTGGTATGCACTTCATATCTGGGACTTGGCAGATTTCTGGTGGCGACAGAAAGGCTCGCGTGTAGATTTAAATGATGAAAGGGAAGGAAACAAAGGATCCTACATCTGTGTTTCAAGATCACCTAGACGATCGTCCCAAACTGATAAATCTAAAAAAAATAAAAAGTATATATTTGACAGCTGTCAAACCTATTCTCATATGCAGGAAGTCTGCCTGGCAACGCATAAACAAGTTAGCAACGTTATCAAGTGAGAGATTTTCATATATTTTCTCTCACAAATTCTCCTCGCGTTGTATACGGCAGAAATGCTATGACTTCTCCCTTCAGCTTACGTAACATAAATGAACGGTGTTCTGTACCATCTTTGTCATTCTATTGTTATCGCAATGAAAACAATCAGTTAATACAGAGCACCGTTCAAATAGAATTCATATGACTTATACAACTGTCGTCGCAATTGCTATTTACTTCCGATACCTCAATGTCCGCTTTAGTTACTTACCTCTCCTAATCTGGTAGGAGTTTTTACCCATAGGGTCAAGAATACCTAATCTTAACGCGATTGCTAGAACAAAAGATGAATTCTCCTTGAAAACTCGAAGAAAAACCAAAAAATGTTTGTATATACAAAGTGTAGCAAGTTAAAAACCAGCTGGTTGACAGTTTTTCAAAAAAATTTACTGTACTTTGACAGAAGCCGCTGTCGCACTAAACGCATCTATCGAAAATGCGAATAAAAAAAACTTCTATATTTTACCAAACAATCGCGGTTCCGACTCTAAAAAATACCATCCGACACCCGACATCCCCGACATACAGCAATCAAAAAAAGTCCCAGCAGTAAACATATGCACTCACTGTCACCATACAAAGCCGCTCTTACGACCGACGTTTGCCAAAGACTTTTGTTATTGCTTTTTGTGAAAGACGAAGAATTGTCCATTAAATTAGGTTTGGTGCGTACCAGTAAATAGTTCAAAAAGATGGCTCAACAAATGATTCAGGTAACTCCACATAAGCGCAAACTGTTTCGCACAAATAGTGTAAGTGTTTTGAGAATATTGTATTACACCCCGAAAATATTTTTGGTTATGGGTTTAGGGAAAACTATTCATTTAACGATCAGAAAAATTAATTTTCGGCTTTGTTCTCAATAGAATGACGTCGAACCAATGCAAGTCGATCCCAGAATACCAACCGAATATAATGAAAACCAAGAGGAAGAGATGTATTCGGTTGAAAATCCTACGTTGGACATTGATGTTTACGCTCAGTCATATACCGGCCTAGCTCGACTGCATCGGTTGATTTACATTGCAGACCACTGTCCAAGTCTTCGTATGGAAGCGCTTAAAATGGCTATCGTTTACGTTACAACGACATACGATGTGACTATGTACCAAATGTTACACAAAAAAGTCGCAAATTTAAATATAAATGGAAGCGGTGGACTGCCCGATGTGGCAGTCCAATCTAATGTTCAAGATATGCCGCCATATGATCCCATTTGGGTGGAAACTCGAACCAAAAAGGCGGCACTGAAATTGGAAAAATTGGACAACGACCTCAAGAATTACAAATCGAATTCGATTAAAGAGAGCATTCGTCGCGGTCACGATGATTTGGGTGATCATTATTTGAGCTGTGGAGATTTACCGAATGCATTAAAATGCTATTCAAGAGCAAGAGATTATTGCACCAGTGGCAAGCATATTGTCAATATGTGTCTCAATGTTATCAAAGTGTCGATATTTCTGGAAACGTGGTCTCATGTCTCCAGTTATGTATCGAAGGCTCTAAGTACCCCAGATGTTAGCGAAGGAAACAACAAAGACTTCAATCTGTCAGTTTTTACGAAACTGCAATGTGCCGCAGGATTAGCGGACTTAGCTACTAAAGATTACAAAGCGGCCGCCAAACACTTTTTGCAAGCGAGTTTTGATTATTGCGATTTCCCGGATATGCTCTCTCCAAATAATGTCGCCATGTACGGTGGTTTATGTGCTCTAGCCACATTCGATCGCCAAGAAATGCAGAAGAACGTCATCTCAAGCAGTTCGTTCAAATTGTTCTTGGAACTGGAGCCACAATTGCGTGATATCATCTTGAAATTCTACGAATCGAAATACGCCTCCTGTTTGAAATTGTTGGATGAAATTCGCGACAATTTGCTGCTTGACATGTACATTGCACCGCATGTCAATTCACTATACACTAAAATACGGAACCGTGCGTTGATCCAGTATTTCAGTCCGTACATGTCCGCTGATATGCATATCATGGCTACAGCGTTTAATCGAACTGTTGCCGCGTTGGAAAATGAAGTTATGAATCTTATTCTGGATGGTCAAATACAGGCTAGAATCGACTCGCACAATAAAATTTTGTACGCAAAGGATACCGACCAACGAAGTCACACCTTTCAGAAAGCTATCAACATGGGAAAAGACTATCAACGTCGCACAAAAATGATGATTTTGAGATCTGCAATGCTGAAGAAGCAGATACTTGTAAAGGTAAGTTCTACATTTAGAATATTTTATGTGGCGAAACATTTTGTTTTTCGACGTTGGTTCCCTGGTGCCCTGACGTTTCTGTTTGCCGACGATCACAAATTAGTCAAGTGAAGACGCTTCAGCATCTCAGGAACAATTATGTTTTGACAGGAGCCGATGTCTCACTTCGCGTTGATTCTATCTGGTCGTTTCTTAGGGTAATGATCTTGCGTGACAAAGGGGAAGGGAGAGGGGGTACCAGAAAATCCTTTTTTTTGCGTTACGTAATTTATGAACGGTCCCTTAGATTTTCCTGGTTTTTTCTGGTAGGGTAGAACACCTTTTATGGATCAGAGATGTCGAATGTGCGAAAGAAATGTGTCTGTCCATCTGCCAACACGATAACTCGAGTAAATCTTGACCGATTTTCCTAAAGCATAGTTTGACGAAGAGGTCAATGAAAGCAAAAGAATTTATGAAAGAGTTTGAGCCTTTGAACTCTCAAGGCTCCAAATATAAGATCCGTCTAGGACATTACGTTTTTTCCATACAAATCACATAAATTCTACCCGATTTTCTTGGTTCTTCTTCTATTAGGGCCACAGTTCGGCTCCAGCACAAAAACTTAGGGAAAACTTTTGTCTGTTGAAGAATGGGAATTGGAAGAAGTTTTATGTCTGGGGTTGGGATGAGGTTTTTGTACATGCAACGAGTCCCATGACATGCAGGTGACTATTGAGTTAGCAGTGTCCCGGTATGCGCTTGAGGTCGCGCCTGTTGAGGGTCAAAACCTCTTCAGCTTCGGTCTTGTTTGATAGAAGGCTTGTCCCACATGCCCGATCGACTTCTAATGCCTTGAGAAAGTGGCTACCTTCCATTCGGTTATCCAACTTTAAAGCACTGCTAACGAGACTACCACTGCCGGTTCAGGTCCAACTAGTTCGGTGCCTGCCGCCTCCCGCGCCAGTTCGTCAGCAATTTCATTGCCATTGAATCCGCTGTGACTCGATGTGGTTCACCTGGTCCTGCGCCGCAACTATCTGGATGGAGTGAATCTCTCCACTCAAGCGTTAATGATGAAGTGAATCTATAACTGCTTCAGGCCTTGAGCGCAGATTGGCTGTCTGTGTAGATATTAATCGTCTCACCAATCGATTCGCTTTCGAGGATTTCTTTGCAACATCCCAGTATTCCTACTACTTCCGAGAGACGGTTGTTCCCAATGTGATAGATTTTTGAAATTTGTTTGGGGCATCAATAATCCGCTCCTGAATTGCTTCCCATACGAGAGCCATCTGTGAACCAATTTTTTGCAGCTGAATGGGGAGCGGTGGAACTATCATCTGTCCAATCCCGCCCCGATGGGATGTTGACTTTAAATGAGTAAATCTTCTTCGATTTTCATAATTTTTCTTGTTTGAAAGGCCTCACAACTTATGGAACAAACTTTTTTGATTTTGAGCTTTTGGACTCAGCCAGGGCCCTAAAACTGAGTCTCTCCTGGGGCCCAACGTGTATTTTCTACATAAATCTGGTAAATCTTATCCGATTTTCCAAAAAATTTTTTTCCTGAAAGATAATCAGAAAATTGATTACGGGATTGAATTTGGGCAAAATCGGATGAAAATTTTTAAAGTTACGGTCGAAGAAGTGGTGAAAAACGTGGTTTTTTGAAGGTCAGTGGACCTTTTTTACTTATATCACTGCCAAATTAGAACAGAAATCGCTCTTCAAGGTTTTGAATGAAAAATATGGACATCAGCAAATTACTGAAAATCTGTCGAGCGTTTCGGACTATAGAGTCCTTAGTTGGGCCCAACTCACGCTACGCGACCCAACACGATATTAGTTTTTTTTCGTGAATATTCCTTTGATAATGACATTTTTGTGCAGTGTTGTAGAGAAAAAAGAGGCGAACTTTTTTGTCCATTGAGGTATGGGTCAGTGGTCTCTGTTAAGCGCTCTAGGACGGTTCTAAATTCTGGGCCTATTTTTTAAGAGAAAGATTTTTTACGCCGTTTCTTCGGACGGCTTTTCCAATATTGCCTTTTCGGCAATTTCCAATCCAATTTCATGACGACGTAATTGCACATACTTAAGAGTTAAGGCAATATTTACTGAGAAACGTTCGAGCCTTTTCCTAACATCAACTATGTTTGCCGCCTCTATTCTGATACGTACATGTCCCTTCATATGTTTTACACTGAATTGAAGAGTTTTCAATTCACATAGTATCTGTATTCCTTGCAGTGCATTGACGTGTCACAGTGATATAGATTAGGAGCACGTCGCAAAAACGTGAACTGTGAAATTTGCAATGTTTTTTAGAACAGAATCCTGTGTAAACAACAAATTATTCAAAATTACAGCTTATGTACAGTGATGATGATGTACAGAGGATGACTCTTACACAAATAATAGATGAATAAGAATTCAAAAAGTTTGAGCATGAATGTCGAAAGTTGCTCTGAAAAATCATCGCATTCCAAGTTCATGTGCGATGTTATTTCAGAGCAGAAGGTACAACCCTTTTACTTAAACTTTTTGAATTCTGATTCATCTATTATTTGCATACGAGTCATCTTATCACAGTACATGAGGTCTAATTTTGAATAATTTGTGAATTACGCAGGATTCTATCCTAAAAAAAAACATCGCCGATTGACAGTTCACATTTTTGCGATGTGATCTTAATCTCGTTCGCAAACTTATCTTAAAGATTAGTACATTTAGAACTTTTAGAACAGTTTCGTTGCTTTTATTTATACGTACGAACTTCATTGTTATTGACAGAACATTGATATAACAACTTTTATTTATACGTGCGAACTTCATTGTTATTGACAGAACATTGATATAACAAGAGTGAAGTTTGTTCCACACGAAATAAGTGCACATTTTATGGTGTACTAAAAGTCGATCGCAGCGCTATGGTTGTTTATATATAGTATTAACACCAGGCTGCCTTCTTCTTTATGACTCAAAGACACAAAGTACGCATCCTGATGTCAATTTGAAAAGTATTTTGTCAAAAACTACTTGCTACCTGCTAAAACTTTCATTTTCAAATCACTTTTTGGCACCAGGATACGTTTCGGACTTGGATGGGGAGACCTCCTTGTCATGCTAAATTACGATTCTCGCAAATAACAAAATTTGGCATTTTTTTAGGTACACAACGTGCGAATAGTCACTTTATTACACTGCGGCTTTTCGCACATTGTGGGAATATTCACTTTATTATGCTGCGGTTATTCGCACAATGTGCAAGTAGCATGACTATAATCAAATGACTATTCGCACAATGTGCGAATAGCCGCAGTATAATAAAGTGACTATTCGCACAGTCGACTTATTTTCAAGGAAAACATTGTCTTAGCGAAAACCACGAAATGATAATATACATTTACATTAAATACATTTTTTTGTATATAGAAAAAAATATTGTCATAGAAAAAATTTTAGTGAAGAATTGTGTTAGGTTTGGGAAAGCGTAAATACAAATAATAATTTCCCGCAACGAAAGACTTCATTGATTGTCCCGAGGTATACGCTTTTCGAATCTGCGAAGGTCGCATTTTAAATACATCACCATTTCACGGTGGACATTGTATGAATAATAGTTCTTCTGGTATTATCCATTTCAAAATATGAATACAGCAGACGCACTTTGTTTCCATCATTCTTTTCTACCATTTAAGAACGAAAATGTGGCGACTAATGAACGATTTTTGTAGCAACCCTTTCCAAAAAAACAATCCACAATGAACACTGTCACATTGCAAAAATTAAATATATCTTGAGCAAATTTCGTCATGTTTCCATGATAACATTCGATCTGTCGCAATAGTTATGAAAATGAGAAATTACACTTGTAAAAGGAGAAACTTCCCTAATTTGGTTATCCACCTAGGTTTTCGTGATATTTCGTAAAAGGAAAAGCTTCCTAGTTTTGTTAGCCACAAATTGTCAGTCTCCTAGTCTTTTGTGACATTTCGTAAAAGGAAAAGCTTCCAAGTGTTGTTACCCACCTAGCCTTTTGTCACATTTCGTTAAAGAAAAATCTTCCTAGTTTTGTTAGCCACAAATTGTCAGCCTCCTAGCTTTTTATGACATTTCGTAAAAGGAAAAGCTTTCTAGTTTTGATAGGCACCTAGTTTTTTGTGACATTTCGTAAAAGGAAAATCTTCCTAGTGTTGGTAGCCACCTAGCATTTTGTCACATTTAGTAAAAGGAAAAGCTTCCTAGTTTTGTTAGCCACAAATTGTCAGCCTCCTAGCTTTTTATGACATTTCGTAAAAGGAAAAGCTTTCTAGTTTTGATAGGCACCTAGTTTTTTGTGACATTTCGTAAAAGGAAAATCTTCCTAGTGTTGGTAGCCACCTAGCATTTTGTCACATTTAGTAAAAGGAAAAGCTTCCTAGTTTTGTTAGCCACAAATTGTCAGCCTCCTAGCTTTTTATGACATTTCGTAAAAGGAAAAGCTTTCTAGTTTTGATAGGCACCTAGTTTTTTGTGACATTTCGTAAAAGGAAAATCTTCCTAGTGTTGGTAGCCACCTAGCATTTTGTCACATTTAGTAAAAGGAAAAGCTTCCTAGTTTTGTTAGCCACAAATTGTCAGCCTCCTAGCTTTTTATGACATTTCGTAAAAGGAAAAGCTTTCTAGTTTTGATAGGCACCTAGTTTTTTGTGACATTTCGTAAAAGGAAAATCTTCCTAGTGTTGGTAGCCACCTAGCATTTTGTCACATTTCGTAAAAGGATAAGCTTCCAAGTTTTGTTAGCCACAAGTTGTCGGCCTCTTAGTATTTTGGGACATTTCGTAAAAGGAAAATCTTCCTAGTGTTGTTAGCCACCTAGCATTTTGTCACATTCAGTAAAAGGAAAAGCTTCCTAGTTTTGTTAGCCACAAATTGTCAGCCTCCTAGTCTTTTGCGACATTTCGTGAAAGGAAAAGCTTTCTAGTTTTGTTAGCCACCTAGTTTTTTGTGACATTTCCTAAAAGGAAAATCTTCCTAGTGTTATTAACCACCTAGCATTTTGTCACATTTAGTAAAAGGAAAAGCTTCCTAGTTTTGTTAGCTACAAATTGTCAGCCTCCTAGTCTTTTGTGACATTTCGTAAGAGGAAAAGCTTTCTAGTTTTGTTAACCACCTAGTTTTTCGTGACATTTCGTAAAAGGAAAAGCTTCCAAGTGTTGTTAGCCACCTAGCTTTTTGTCACATTTCGTAAAAGGAAAAGCTTCCTAGTTTTGTTAGTTACAAATTGTCAGCCTCCTAGTCTTTTGCGACATTTCGTAAAAG
>WJQU01002634.1:0-37232 GCA_029228625.1 Pseudolycoriella hygida | reverse complement strand
GTTTCGCCCATGGAAGTAGTAGCCGCCGCGGCTCGGTTTGGCGGCGGTGGCGGTTCAAAAAAAAACTTTTGATATGTTGTAGAGGAAGTTGAGGTGATTATTTTCGCCCATGGAAGTAGTAGCCGAAACTTCCAAAAGTACTGATATCACAACAAAAACCCTTTTAAAAGGGAAATGTGACGCAAGTCCTTCTTCCTCCTTCCAAAACAACTGATATCAATTTGGGGTGACGCTTAAAGCTTTGAAACGCAAGAATTCTTTTGGAATGTTTTCATTTTTGATTAAAAAAATGCGTCACAAATGCCGGACCCCCCAATGTTATAGTTTTTGTGTTCTTTCAGCTTTCACAACGCAAAAATTTGTCATTATGTATGGCGTATTTTTGAACAGGAAATCAAATTTTTGCGTATGACAGCTGAAAGCGTAGAAAAAGTATTACATTGGTGGGTCTGGCATTTGTGACGCATTTTTTTAATCAAAAAATGAAAACATTCCAAAAGAATTTTTGCGTTTCATAGCTTTAAGCGTCACCCCAAATTGATATCAGTTGTTTTGGAAGGAGGAAGAAGGACTTGCGTCACATTTCCCTTTTAAAAGGGTTTTTGTTGTGATTTATATTTTCAAAAATGTTTTAATCTTTTTCGCGTCTTTACAATTCAGCACACCGCCTACTCTCTCCCTTTAATCAACCATTCCAGAGCTAAAATTCGAAAACCCAAAGAAACATTATTTATTGCTTAGAAAAATTCAAGATGGCGCCACTTTAGCTCTAAGTACGGGATCGGCGAAGCAATTATTTTTTATGGGACGTGAAGACTGTGATTGCTGTCACTTAAATGTCAAACTGACAGTCGTTGTGTGTGTGTGTTTTTATTTCAAAACAAACGAAAAAAATAAAGTTGTTGCCTTCAGCAAAGAAACCACAGCAGAAAAAAATGGACATATGTGGTCTGTGCAGTGATTTGAATAAAACTGCCTTACAAAATGTGGAGACAGTACAGTTTGGCGCCGAATTCATTGCAGTATCCGAAATGACAAGAGTGTTCAAAGACTTGGAAGCGGTAATTCTAACTTGCTCTCGTTGTCTATGCTATCAAATATCTTCAAAAAACTTTCTTTTCAGATGTGGATTTCAAATGAACGAAAGAATATTTGCGTCGACTGCCTGCAAGAACTGCAATCTTCGTATTTGTTTTATAAAAAATGCATGAAATCGAAGGAACTGTTAGTTGAACTTACCGGTGACGTTCAGAAAAAAGAAGGAATTTCGTGCAATGACGACGTAAAAGTGAAACCGTTTCAATGTTGTCGCCAACGATTTTCGACGAAAGCCAGACTAAACAAACACAAGCAACTGGTTCATGGCAGCCTCGTCCGTTTTGCGTGTCGTATTTGTGCTAAGAGATTTTTAACCAAACGCAGTGTTCGTATCCACGAGAGCTCCCATAAAACAGTTAGAACATCCATTGAACTGTTTTGCGATCAATGCAAAAGACAATTCATCCATCGAGGTACGTTCATCAAACACAAAGAAAGGCACGAAGACACTGTATGTATTTACTGTAATCGTGGCTATCCTCACATTGACAAAACGAAAACACATATCGCTGAGCGTCACGAAAAAAACGAGAAGCGATTTAGTTGCGTTGAGTGTAAGAAATCATTCGAAACTCGCAAGATTTTACTGAGACACTATCGAACAGTTCACGGCAAAACTATTCCAGTATTTTGCGGGCAATGCGAAGAGCCTTTCACAAGCCGAGAGAAATTGAAAGATCATTTGATCGATTGCGATAAGAAGAAAGCGCAAGACAATGACGAGTACTGGGACATTGAACATTTGATTGATGACGATCTCACCACCGAATGGCTAAATTCTGAAATGCTGAGCGAGGATTATTTGAATGTCGATAATGGTGAATCGATGGTGGAGGAATTCCTGGACGATGCGTTCGAAATGTTAACGGATCAAAGTGAAGAACTAAAGTGTAACCATTGTTCAACCGTGTTCACGACCGCTAGAGACCTTATAATGCATGACATAACAAATCATGGTGAGTTTTTTTCGATTCTGTAACTTCTTTTGCGACCGGAGTCCTCTCGTTGGTTAGTTTGCGTTCTTCGGAAAGGGGTGGAGGAGGACGAAGGAACTTTTAAAAATCGTTAACATTAGGAACAGGGGAGGAAAGCAAAGGGTAATATCAGGGAAAACTAGTCCAAAGCACACAGTTTTTTTTAGATTTATCATGTTAGGCATCCCTTACCGGACTCCAAAACACAAATTGATCCTTTGTTTCATCGTGCTCATCATGTAAATCATTTAAACCTCCCAGTTCGCACTAGAAACCCGTTTAAAGCAACAGGTCCTAGTTTTTGGATCTTTGAAGGTGAAACCACACGAGCACGCAGTATTCTGCTTCGGACATTCACTGATTAGGTGTACGCCTGTTTCTTTCTCTAAGCCGCAACTGCAATTTGGATCGTTTCCGATCTTCATCCTCGCCAAGTGCTTGTTCAAGCCACAGTGCCCCTTATTGGTTCCTACTATCCTCCTTATGCTATTGCGGTCCACGCCAACCAGTTCCTTGGCACACCTTTCGTCAGGTGCTGGAAAGAAGAGCTTGGTATGTGCACCTCCATCGTATGGGCTCCAACGTTTCGCGGATTTCGTTCGTGCACAGTCTCTTATTTCTCTAACACACAAGGAGTGCGGTATTGGGATGAAGGGCTCTAACGGGGTAACGGTTGCTGAGCCTTGTCTGGCCAGCTCATCTGCCGGAGTGCCCTGGGACCCAAACCACCGTGATCTGATTACTCATTCCCAATCGATTTAGAGTCGCCTATAGCTCACCAATCAATCTAGACGTCGTGACAGGTGACGCGAGTGTTTTGATCATTGACTCGCTATCCGAGCATATTAGTGCTCCATCAGCCGTTGTTGCTCCTTCGATCCATCAGTGAAGCCTACGTGTGCCGCATCGGGAAGGGCAACCGGCCAGTTTCCCAGCCAGTAAGTCCTGTCCGGTATGATAGTTTGGTATTGCCTCTCGAAGCTGATTGTAGGTACCATTCGATCTCTGGGCATTCGGCAGACCCGACTGTTTATCATTTGTCTGATTCTTCCTTGGCCCGAGTCGAAGTTCCTCATCCAGAGATCATTTTGCGTGAGCCTGTCTGCCGTGGCAAAGGCCTTCGCTTTTATGGTCATCTCAATGGGGGTAACGTAATAAGCGCTTCCATGACTGCTGTGGCCATGGTTTTCATAGCTCCTGTAATGCAGATACATACAAACCTCTGAATTTCATTCAACTCTTTCTTCGCACACTTGATGTCTAGCCTGGGCCTCCACACTACACATCCACGGCTCATCATCGGTTTGACGACCGTCTCATAAATCCACAAAATGGCTCTAGACGGTATGCCCCCTCCGACAGATCCAGAAAGCAGACATCGCTTTTTCCACTTTGTTCCTGACATGCTCGATGCACCAGAGCAGCGGAGAGAGTATTCCTCCTTGTGGACAGCCTTCTGATACTCAGAAGTCGGCTCTGTGTCTGCAAACATTTGTTTGCACAGTCCTGTTTCTGAGCATGCTGCTGATTCACCTCTTTACCATCGGTGCAACGTTTCTTTCTTCCAGCGCCTGCCGGATCATTTCGAATCTGACATTATCGAAAGCTCCTTCGATGTCCATAAAACATCCAAGAGCTATCTCTCGAAATTCAAACGATCGCTCTATGTTGGCTACTAGTCTATGCAGAGCAGAATCTGTCGATTTTCCCGCCTGACAGGCATATTGTTTCCCTGATATAGGAGTCTTGTCCCTCCCTGTCACGTAGAAACTGTAAAAGCCTGGCTTTCCTGTTGTCATTTAATAACAGCCTGAACAAGGCTGAACGGCTGACCTAATTAAACTCCGCAATATGGAAATTGAATTTTCATCTTCTGCAAAGGAGGACACCCTTGGCGGTCATTTGATAAATACACTACACGCAAATGTGATTTCGCTATGTCACACACAAGAGGCCCATTGACCCAAGAATATTTTTTCACCCACCTGATCCAATCCCCCAGGGTATAGATTTATCATTTCGGGTGATCATTGCCTGCTCTTGGAACACAGATCTTGCGATCCTAACCTAATCATCATTTAAATCACGCAAACCTTAATGTTAACTCTGAGAACCTATCAAAAATGCCAAGTCCAAGCTGGACAACATCTGACGGCAGCCTGCGTCTCGGTGGAAAGAACTTCGAGCATTCGCATATCACGTGAATACCCGTCTTTTCTTCTGATCCGTACGAACATCTGGGAATTGTCGAAAGTCTCATCTTTTTCATGTGCCCATTCAGCCCGCAGTGTGCAGCTATCGCTCCGACCACTATCCTAATGCGATCCCTGCCCATACCTAGCAGACCCTTTGGTTTCGGGATGAACGCCTCCTTCGTACATATTCCAGTACTCCGCATGCCTTTGCATCACCCAATCTCTCAGCCCAAAAGCGGGTCAGAGATTATACTCATAGTATTTGCGTGTCCAGTTCCCATGCACAGTTTTGCGGCAGAAAAAGCTTTAGCTCTAATTACCGCCTCTAGGAGCGGCAAAACCAGCAGCGCGCGCTGGCACCAGTAATACAAATTCAAACTAGCCTCTGAATTTCACTTAGCAGCTTACGCGCACATTCAATTTCGAGCCTAGGCCGCTATACTACACAACTGTGACAAAGCTTGGGCCTAATTACAGCCTCATGCAACCTTTGCCTTTGACTTCAAACCCCAGATCGTCCCGAAAGAGTTTCTGCATAGCAAAAAAGCCGCTAGACCCTTCCGTGCTTTATCCTTGACGTGAGCAATCCAGTTAAGCTTGTTGTCAAGCGTCACTCCTAGGTGTTTTGGCTGTGGAGTCAGTTCCTTGGTCTCGTTAAAGAGCCTGATCTCACCGACCAAATCTGATCTCGAGAGCCTTGTGCTGTACAGCACTGGATCAGTCTTAGTCCCTTCTCATTGCACCACTCCTCCACTATCCTCAGTGCAGCTCTGTTACCTCAGGGTACCGAGGTACTTAAACTTTAAAGCTTATTAATGAGTTGAGAAGGAACTAATCGAGATGTTTTCACCATTGTTACAGACGCTGTAAAACGTGACGTGTCGGAAAGTAAGCCAATGCTAAAACCCTGCTACAGATGCCCTAGATGTCAGAAAGAATTTAGCAAACAAAGTCATTTGACCATTCACCTTGCGCACCACCACGGAGAATCAACGTTATTTTGCAATGAATGCGGTGCAGCGTACAATGACATCGCAAAGTTAGTTCAACATCGCAAAGAGCATCAAATGGAAAATATCAACTCATTTCTCACCAACTCTCAAACCAATGCAGATAACAAAAGCCTTTGTACGCTCTGCGACAAATATTTTACCACCAACGGACTGAAATATCATCTGAAAACCCATTCCAATGTTGATCGTGCCTTTGTTTGTCCGTTCTGTTCGAAGAAGTTCATTGCCAACACAAATCTGAACGCTCACATTACCGTACGGCACTCGGAAACGAAGCGACATCTCTGCAGTCATTGTGACCGAAGTTTTGCTACGATGGATCATTTGAAAAAACACACAGCGAGCGTTCATTTGCACATTCGAAATTACAAATGCGATGTGTGCGATCGTACATTTCGACAAAAGTCTCATTTGAATCAACATCTGTGGCAACACAATGGCGTCAAACAATTTCAATGTTCGTTGTGCATAAAGGCTTATACCAGTAAAGCACCGTTGAAAAATCACTTGTTGAAAGTGCATTCGTTACATGAATAGACAAAGACGATATTAAAGTAAGGTTCGACCATTGTCATCTGCAGATCACGGAGAAGATTTAAAAATAATAAAAAAATTCCTTTTTTTTGGAAATTTGCAATTTATTTTAAATTTAAATTAACGATCTTTGTGCCCATTGCCTTATTTCGGTAGGTAAGTTTGGATATTTGCTAACAGCTTTATTGATCTGATTTATCATGACGTTCAATTTGTTCATCTGGAATTCTTTTTGAACTTTCGACGATGTCCCTTTCATAAGACATATGAATGTGTCCTTCTGAAAATAAATGCGTAGTGTTAGGTCAAGGGTCTTCACTTTATGAGGAATATGGCTGTGAAATATCAACCAACACAAGTCCTGTTAGAGCGGAATGTCACTGATTTTCGGAAGTTTATATTGAACATCATACTCGAATGATAATCTACTCTCCTCAATGCCACCCTTTTACTAGGTCTGATCGTTCAATGGAAGTCTCCTTCGATTTACATGATTTTATAAACCATCTTCTTCTACCTCAAGTCGAATCCTTGCTTTGAACGTGTCGAAATCAGCCCAGACGGCCATTGTTGCGTCTTCCACCGACAAAAGCCCTCTAGTATCATCGTTCGCAATATGCTTATCTCACTGCTCGCGACGGTCTACTTTCACTATGTTCCCTCTTCTGGAAAATCTCCATCATGTGTGATATCCATCGTCCACTCAACTCTCAATTTAAGAGTGCACACTGCTCATTGAATAGCCATCTGTCGGAATCTTTTCAACTAATGAAAATTTGTATGAAAAAAGTCGCAATTTTCTGTAACGTTTTTCTCCTAAAGCCTTGAATGAAAACGAATACATATGTCGTCATTACATACTTAAGCTATTCCAAAACAAATATGCTGAAACACTTTTGGAGAAAACATTTACATTTGCTAGAAATGTGAATTCCAATATTTCACTGCAAAAATCAGTCTCTCAGCTTTTCCACTTAATAAACACTTCAAAACGCATAATTTTTTCGACCAATGTGTTTGCTCACTTAATCTTTGACTGAATAATAAATTTAAATGACAGAAAACATTTTCTACGAGTCAGAAATGGATAAAAACTTTTTCAGTTGCTACATTTGCAAATATTTCTAAACGTCAAAAGCCAACAAAGATGGCGGCCATTTTTGTTTGCAATCATCACCTCAAAATTTTTTGTATCAATTTCTGACTTTTAGAAAATGTTTTCTGACAATTAAATTGATTATTCAGTTAAAGACTAAGTGAGCATACACATTGGTCGAAAAAATTATGCGTTTTGAAGTGTTTATTAAGTGGAAAAGCTGAAAGACTTACTTTTGCAGTGAAATATTGGAATTCACATTGCTAGCAAATGTAAATGTTTTCTCTAAAAGTGTTTTCGCAAAATTGTTTGGAAATAGTTTAAGTATATAATGACGACATAAGCATTGGTTTTCATTCAAGGCTTCAAGAGAAAAACGTTACAGAAAATTGCGACTTTTTCCATACAAATTTTCATTAGTTGAAAAGATTCCGACAGATGGCTCTTTAGTGAGCAGTGTGCGCCGGTGCGTGAATAATGCTTTTATTTTGATATTTGCAAGTAATACTCGACGTGAAATTAGCTGCAGTTACGACTGAAGCGAACTAAATTGAAAAAATCAGCTGACTTCATTGAAAAGTTCAAAAATTAGCTGATTTTTTTGCAACTGCAGCTACTTGCAAAGATCAAAACAATGGACTGTCACGCCCCTGGTGTGCACTCTTAAAATGTAAAATTGTAAGTCTAAAAATTGACAAGTGCGACCTCTTTTTGGAAATTAACAAACTAATCTGCAATCCTCAAAAAAATGGTTTCTGGATTCTTGGTTCTGGATACTTAAACTGAGACGCTTGTTCCGGCTGCTCCCAGTTTAAGGCAAAAATTACTTCCTGCCAAAATTCAGCGACATGCTGGTCTGGTAGCAATCACTTTATTTGACATTTTCTAATCTTTGGTTGACTTTTCTGCATTGAAATTGTGTTAAAGTTGCGACCATCGATGTCACAAAACGAAGGAGGAAACAACTCCGGAAAGTCATGGCCAACCGCAGAAAAAATCTCGAAACTCAAAAAGTCATCTGGAAAATCACAAATTCATCCAGAAGGTCACAAAGTGACCAGAAAAGTTAGAAAGTCCCGAAAAATTAGATAAAGTCACGAAAAGTCACAGAAAATCGTAAAAAGTCACACAGAAAATTACGAGAAGTCACACAGAAAACCACGAAAAGCCACAGAAAACAAAAAAAATCACGAAAAGTTACAGACCATCATGAAAAGTCACGGAAAATCACGAAAAGTCACAGTAAATCACAAAAAGTCACACAGAAAATCACGAAAAGCTAGAGAAAACAACAAAAAAATTGCACAGAAAATCACAAAAAGCCACAGAAAACAACCAAAAATCACGAAAAGTTGCAGACCATCACGAAAAGTCACCGAAAATCACGAAAAGTCACATAAAATCACGAAAAGTCACACAGAAAATTACGAAAATCCACAGAAAACAACAAAAAATCACGAAAAGTCACAGAAAAAAACATATGGAAGGGACTCGTACGCTTGAGGATAGATGTGGCAAACAGAATAGATGTCAAAAACCTCTCGAAAACCCTGAACAAAGCCCAAAATTTCATGAAATTCATCCGGAAGGTCACAAAGTGACCGGGAAAGTTAGAAAGTCCCGAAAAATCATATAAAGTCACGAAAAGTCAGGGGTATCACAGAAAATCATAAAAAGTCACTCAGAAAATTACGAAAAGTCACACAGAAAATCACGAAAAGCCACAGAAAACAACCAAAAATTACGAAAAGGCACAGAAAATCACGAAAACTCATGGGAAATCACAGAAAGTCACACAGAAAATATTAAAAAAAAACACATAAAACAACAAAAAAATCTTACAGAAAATTACGAAAAGTCACACAGAAAATCACGAAAAGCCACAGGGGTTCCCATCAGAATAGATGTGGCAAACAGAATATATGTCAAAAACATCTCGAAAACCCTAAAAAAGGTTCAAAATTCATTTTCAAAAGAACATTTTTTATACTAGAACACTTAGAACCGACCTAGAGCACTTCCAATTGACAAAAAAATTCACTCTTTTTTTATCTACAAAACTGCACAACGAATCTAGTTATGAAAGGAATATTCACGAAAAACCACCTAGAATAGTGACGGGTCGCGTAGCGTTAGTTGGGTCCACACTAAGGACCCTACAGCCCGAACCACTCAACAGATTTTCTCCAATTTAATTTTCGTGATTTTACGATGTCTATATCTATCATTGCAGAGCGATTTCCGATCTAATTTCGAAAAGATATAAATCGCAAAATTCTCCAACTTTCAAAAAACACAATTTTTGACCACTTTTTCGACCGTAACTTCGAAACTAAGTTTGCCCAAAGTCAATATGTAATCATTTTTCTAATTATCTTCCAGGAAAAAAAGGATTTTGAAAATCGGATAAGACTTACACGATTTTATGAAGAAAAAATACGTTTGGCCCTAGCACAGACTCAGTTTTAGGGCCATAGCTGAGTCCAAAGGATCAAAATCATAAAATGTTCTTCCATAAATGGTCCGGCATTTCTAGATATTTCGGACAAAACAAAATCGGAAAAGATTTACTCGAGTTATGTACAAAAAACCAAAAACTACTCAAACATCCCTAGCAAGGCGACCCTTGGCCCGACAATGCCCAAAAAACATTTTTGAAAATTGGTCAAGCTTTACGCGAGTTATCGCGGTGTTGGACGGACGAACATTTTTTTATTGCTGAACCGTCATCTAAGGACCATGATCGATGCTCCATTCCTACTTCCGGGTCGAAATTCGACTGGTTGTAAACGTCATGGTTAACGCATAAGACCTTTTTCTTTCCATTCATCGTCAGGGTCTAATCACGAAAAGTAATGTAAATGTTTGAAATGAAATAGACTAATAGCCACGAAAAATAACGACAATTCACTTGAGATCAAGATAAATTCGGGATAAAATCGGGAAAATTTTGAGATATCCAGAAAAATCCGGATGTCTGTTCAAAAAATCAGAAAAGTTAGAAAAAAATCACGAAAAGTCACAGAAAATCAATTTCACAGGAATCTAACGAAGTGTGTTTTCTGAATTTTTGTTAGCAAATCTTCCATTTGAGAGACTTATACTTACTTGTAATTTCTCAAATGCTGCCAAGACATAGGATCTGTCATAAGGATTCTTACGCGACGCTTTAATGAATTTGTTCAGTCGGGTGAGAATGATTTCGAAGTTGAATGGATCGTTGTCGTATATTTCGGAGTGATGTTTGATGGCAATCAATAGACAGATCTCCAGGACTGACAGATCGATCATCTGTTTAACACAATCGTCGGAGTTGTAACTTTGACATAGTTTTCGAATTTCACTGGCGCTCAACAATTTGTCGTCTAAACCATTCATCAATTGAAAAAGAATTTTTTTTGGAACGTCTATGGTTTCGTCGTAGTCATGAAGTAACTGAAACGATTCGATGACCTGGGAATAGAAAATGTTATATTTACAGCGTTCGGACGGTGTTTTGCTTCGGTCCGTCATTACCGAATCGTTTTTCATCAACTCAACGACATGGCTGTTCCACTTAGTAACCCATTGGGAAGTGAATTTATAATTACTGGGGTCGAACAATCGTCTCATCCAAGGCAATGTGTTACTGTTCGCCATTTCTTTGGAAGACTTTTTTGATTTCGCTCCCTGTAAAAGACATTCAAAGCATCCGAAAAATTTTTAAACCCAAAAAATCATTTACTCGAGGTGTCGGCAATGACAACCATGTTTTGATGATATCCAGCCGTTCCGCGGACGATATGCTTTTGGGATTCAATAGGATTTGTCGATGAGAGAATCTTGATTTCACTCGTTTTTCCAGCAATTCAACGGCATCGAAGCGACTCGTTAAGCCAATAACACAAATGGGTGTTTGGTCGGATTGTGCCGAATCGAAGAGATTGTACAAAAGGGTTTGGTTGGTGTGGTCGCAAAATAAATGAAAATCTTCCAAAATGAAGCAAACACTTTTGGAATTGTGCTCACGTCCGCTTTTTAAACAAGTCAACAGAAACGCCAGATGCTCCGCAAATGAACCAAAAATTCTTTTGTTGACTGTTTCTTCCAGTTGTAACTGTTTTGTGATCGATGCCAATGCAATGGCGTCGCTGGTATCAACCAATCCGTGCAGTCGTACAATAACAATATCCGAGAGAACGGAATCGTTGATTACAGATTGCAGAACCGATGACAACAGCTGATCAAAAGAAAAACCAAACGTTAACTGTGTCTTTTAACTTCACTGTGTCGGCTACTTACAGTTGTCTTACCACTTCCTCTAACACCAATTAATAACGCAATATTTGACTCTCGAAATGTTATGGTCTTTTCCAACAATTCGTAGATACTTTGCCTCTGTTCCGAATGGTTGAAAAGAGTCGCTTTGTCATTTTGAAGTCGATCCTTAATGAATCGTTTCGTTAGGTTCAGTTCTTCAAGTTCATCGTTCACTCCCATTGTGAAAATAAAAATATTTCATTCAAGACAAAATATCACAACACCATCGGGACGGACAATGAAAGTTGTTGTGGTTATTATTGTTTTTCGGCGCCAAAAAGAACCATTTCTCTGTTGGGTTTGTTGGGAAGCTCTCATTTTGGTTGGAAAAAACGTTTCGTTTTCAAATTATTCCCTTTTTTTATCATTATGATTCTAAATGGTCACAATACAAATAGTAGCACAGAGAAATTGATGAAGAGCATGGCCCCACGATAGTAACAGGCCGTGACGCAAGTCTTACACTTCAAAAAATTCACAAGAAATTTTTTCGTAGACTAAGGAACTTTTAACTCCCTCCCCCTTGCGACGCACCCCCTCATTAAAATCAGTGATTCAGTGGATCCGGAGTTACAAGTTTAAGAAGTTTCCATTTTTCCACACAAAAAATTTTCCGTAGGATCTTTTTCACTGGTCAATTTCGTCAACCTTTGATACTCGGAAACGGCGCGATCGATTTTGCTGAAATTTTGAGGGTAGTAGTAATCGACACGTACTTTTTTTCCTTAAAACAACAGACCATTTCTGGGATTTAGTTGCTTCCAGACTCAGTCGGGATGACTCATTAACTATAAAACTATAAGAGTTAGAAGGTTGTTTGAAAAGGCAAAGTTGTAGAGATTTAAATTTTAGCGAGCTTGTGTCTCAGAGTTTTGTGGAAATATGACCCAATCCTTGGGATATGGCCGCTTCTAGAAATTGGAGGGCTGACCCATTTTTCCAGAGTTGTAGAGACACACCTCAATAACAATAATAATGTAAATGATCTTACAACTGGGCCTCTCAGTTTGGCCTCTCATTTGGGCCTCTTTTGTATCCAATATTGAAATTTCAATCATTGAATTTCTTTAAATAATCCAGCTTCAAGCTTGTAAGGTCTCTTACTGGCGTGGTATATCTTTGAAAGTGTTGGATCTGATGTCTAAACAACGCGGGACATGTTGTTATTAAGTGTATCGAGCTCTACTCCTCAGCACCCCATCTCCTACACGAAGCCGTTTCTGCCAAGCCCATTTTATGTTGGTGACTATTGAAGGTCCGGTGTGCTGTGATGACTCCAAGGTCCTTTCTGGATCTATTCATCAAGTAATTGGTGTTCTAAGCACTATGGCCATCGATAATGGTTCACTGAGGAAAATATCTACAGTGAGTGAGAGAACCATTGTAGGCTGTCCTGTTACATATGAATAAGCGACGTTAGAATTGTACGCCGCCGACGTATTTTATCCACCGTGCACGTATTATGTGAGCTCATAACACGTTCGTTACGTATGGCATACTACACAATACTTGAGTAAGGTTGATAATACATTCACCGCGTACACAATACGTCGCCGGCGTACATTACAAACACAATTCCTACGTCGTTTGTAGAAATTTTTCTCAGTGTTTTACTGTGCTTAAAGTTATGTAAGTTTCTCCAACGTTGATTAAAAGTCTTCTCTTATCTTCTCCCTCTGAGTGGAATACGAAATTCCCACTGAAGGGCTAGTGCCATAAGCATTGTCATTACTTCCTGCGTGAGCAAGCTGATCAGCTTTCTCGTTTCCTCCAATACCGCAGTGTCCTGGAACCCAAAACAGTTCCACTTGGTTTTCAGAGGACAGCGTTCGGCTACCTGAGGAGATTTCAATGGTCTGACCCCTTTCGAGAAGAGAATTTCACAAGTCTGACTAATAGCTAGCGTTTCAGTTTGCAAAATCGTGACAAATCGATCGAAGGGTTTAGATTCTTCGATACAGGGGAGATGGCAGTAGATCACTATTGAACTTTCTATCAAAATAGTACTCTGGGCTACTTTTGTTTGAATGCATTTCCAATAATAGAATCCTTGTACAATAAGAATTTTCGCATGACTGTGCTCAGAGTCGTTCCAAAAATTAACATTGGTAAGTCTCCTCGCCGTAAGCTTCCTCGTCTCCTCTTGCTCTCCATATAAACCTACTGGGAGAGTGTCAGTAAGAATCCCCAATGAACCAGTAGAGGTAGACTTTATAACTCCTGTGACCCCCATCGGGATCATCGTCTGAACATGCTCCACTTCGGATTCCGTTTTATCCTGATCTCATCTTTTGATACCACAAATGGCATCCATAGAACAAAATGTCTTATGATAGCAGTCATAGCAGTACATAACCAGTGGACCACTTTTGGTTTTAGGACCCAAGTTTTCCCAAAGACAACCCTGTATTGCCAATAAATCTTGGTAGCTCTTTTAACTCTCTCTCAATGTGTTTTTTGAATTACAACTCCCTACCCAAAATGACACCCAGGAATTTCACTTCTTCGACTAACTTTAGTTGCACGCCATTCAGCTTCGGCTCTTTGCAATATTCGAGCTTTTTCTGGTTTGAGAATAACACTAGTTTGGTTTTCTACGGGTTAACTGCTAACCCGTTTTCCACACACCAATTGCTGACTATCTTCAGACCTGTGGTCATCAACGATGAGAGGGTACTTTTGAATTTACCAAAGATGAAAATGACTAGTTCATCAGGAAAGCCTTCAGCATTGTACTCTGCTGCCGTAGCAGGCTATCTATCACCATTTTCCACAGAATTGGCGATGATACACCTCCTTGCGGACATCCCCTATCTACAACTCCTTTACAGCTTGAGCTGATAAAGCTTGCCTTAATCGATCTGCTTCTCAGCATCAAACTTGATAACACAAGTGTCAACATTGAAGTGCCTAGCGGCTTCAACTCGTAGCTAACCAATTGAAAACCTTCACAATATTCCACAATATAAGCAAGGGCTTTCTGAATTTTTACTCACTACGCTATGTGTGCGACGCATTGAGCTTCGATACGCAAAATTGTTTACAGAAAATTATATACAGAAAAATTATTTCGCTGTTGGTTCTGGCATTTGTTACGCAATTTTTTGAACTCTACGTAATTTTGTTTAAAAAAATGCTTATTGAAGCTTAATGCGTCCCCCCTGATATCAGTACTTTTGTAAGTCGACGAATAAAGAATTGCGTCACACCCCCACTGTAAGTGTTTTTTGTGCTATTAAAATACTTCGAATTTTTGGCACCCCCTCCTCATCTAATCCTCTGTGGAAAGACCATTTTTTCTTGGATTCCCAGCCAATAAAACTAAGTTTGTTGCAGGCACTGTCAAAATTTCGTAAGGAAAACACAGCGTTTAAAAGAGACAAGTTGCTGCTAACTTTCTGACTATCGTCGTCCGGTTTTTTCTAGATTCGAAAACCTTACATTCGCGTATTGATGAACTTCATACTAACTAGTCTCTTGCAGTAATTTAGCAGTCGCTTATACCTCGCCCTCCCTTGGTGTAGGACTTCCATAGTTCATATTCAACAAACCGCTATCTAATTTATGTCAACTCAACTCAACCATAGCAATTTCTATTGGCTGTATGACACGACGGAAATTTTTCTATTTTCATTTAAAAAAATGACATTTCCAAACTTATCATAGTTTCTATTGGTTGTGGATCACTTTCGATTGCGGTTAAATTAACTGTCAAGAGCCTGAAGCCCCAAGAGCTTTTGCTATACATCCCAGGCGATAAACAATTGACAGCTGTCATATACACAGAATGTTTTTCTTGTCATTTTTGTAAAGTGACTATAGTGAACGTGGAACCTTCTATCATTTTTTCCAAGTAGAAAATTGTTGAAAATGTCGAAAGGAGTTGATAAAGAAGCTGCGATCCGTACGCACTACGCGGAATTGAATAAATTCGGACAAAATGGGGAGTATGAAAAGGCGGTCAAAGCAGCCAATAAAAGTAAGTTCTTTATCATTCTATTATAATATACATAACATGAATCAATAATAATGTTTGTTCTTTCAGTACTTGCCCTGAATCCGGATGAATTTCAAGCAGCTCATTGTAAAGTAGTGGGCTTGATCCAAGTGTCCAAATTCAATGAAGCCATCCAATTCATTGAAAGAGCAAAGCTAAACCAGTTAGTCTTTGAACGAGCGTACGTTGAATATCGTCTGAACCAACCGCAAAAGGCGTTGAAAACCATCGATAGTTGTGACGTGAAACCGTTGCCCGACAATTTGAAGGAATTGCGTGCACAAGTCTTGTATCGATTGGAGATGTTCGACGAATGCTTTGAAGCTTACAAAAATATCATCAAAAACTCCAGTGATGACTACGAAGATGAAAGAGCCACCAATTTGAGTGCCGTCGCTGCCAACCTTTCCATAGAAGGATCTGTAAGTCTTGCCTTGAGTTTTCCATCGAATCGAAATTGTCAATTTTTGGATTTCAGACGAAAGACTTCTCCAACCTCAGGGAGGATACCTACGAACTAACCTATAACAGTGCTTGCGCTTTGGCAGGAAAAGGGAAATTCAATGAAGCTGAAAAGAAGCTGCGAGCTAGCGAAAAATTGTGCCGCGAAACATTGGAAGAAGACGGTTCCACTGAAGACGACATCCTAGATGAATCGGTGATAATCAAAGTCCAGTTGGCTTATTGCTTGCAAATGCAAGGGAAATCCAAAGAAGCTTATGCCATCTATGCGGATGCTTTGAAACTGAAGTCAGATGATGTGGCATTGATTGCGGTGTGCAGCAATAACACGGTGGCTATAAACAAAGATCAGAATGTCTTCGATTCGAAAAAGAAAATTCGGACTGCCTTGAACGAGGCGTGCGAACACAAACTTACGTCTCGACAAAATAAAACTATTGCGATAAACAATTGTTTGTTGACTTTGTACACGAACCAGGCGGATCAGTGCCAACAATTAGTGAACAAACTTGTGCAAAAGTATCCGGACATTGAATTCGAGGGCTTACTGATTCGTGTCAGCCAATTAGCTAAGGATAAAAAATACAAGGAAGCGGTGGATCTATTGGAGAAATACACTAAAAGTTATCCGGACGATGATCTTCCAGCCAAGTTTGCTATGACCCAACTTCTTCTGCTGAATGTAAGTGTTCAAATCCTCAAATCTCCACTTACCACGACGTTCTCTTTTAGGGTAACAAAAAGGGGGCTATCGAAGTTTTACAATCTCTTGGTGAAGCAAAATATCGACCGGGGGTCGTTTCAGCCATTGTGTCACTTCTCCTGGGCTCAGACAATAAGGCAGCGGCTTCTCAAGTCTTAAAAGATGCTGTTGAATGGTACAAGAAAAGTAAAATTAACAGTGGCGACTTAACGGACATGTGGAGGCAGGCAGCCACTTTCCATTTGCGTGGAGGTGAAGCGGAAACAGCTGCAAGTAGTTTAGAAGAGCTGCGTAAATCGAATCCGCAGGACATGAAGATTTTAGCTCAACTTGTCATCGCTTATGCTCAATTCGATCGGAGCAAAGCACAAGAAGCTAGCAAAAAGTTACCCGCTTTGGATACGCTGACAAATGCGGCGGAAATCGATAGTTTGGAAGCTACGAACTGGATGATGAGCACCAAAGCGGTTAAGAAAACTGTTTCGAAGGTAGAGCAATCACCGGGTACGCCGGGTAGTGAGTTAGGGAAACAGAGAAAGAAGAGACAACGAAAGCGTAAAGGAAAATTACCGAAAGAATATAACGCTGAGGTGCAACCTGATCCCGAGCGATGGTTGCCCAAGTATGAGCGCACAGGTTTCAGACGTAAGAGAGATAAACGTTCCAAGGATGTTATTAAAGGATCACAGGGAATGGCCAGTGGCGCTGCTGATCAATAGTAAGTTCTTTTTTCATTCCGATTCCTCTGAAGATCATTTTCTATTTTCGTTCCATTTACAGTGATATGTCTAAGGCTCAGAATTTATCTAAAGCTTCTCCTGCGGCAACTTCATCTGCCGAGCCAACACCAGGACCACGTCAACATCAAAGGAAAAGTCACCAAAAAAAGAAGAAGGGAAGGTTCTAGGCTTTAGCTGGAATAAAATTTTGTACTAATAGAAGAGTCAGGAGGTTTTTATTTGACATTTTCATCTTCATTTCCCATGACAGAAAGGAAATTTTAAAGTTTTGGTTTTGCCTTTTGTTTAGCGTTTGATTCCCGAATCATCTTTTCCATTACATCCCATTGTTCATTTGGAATGTTCGTCATAGGATTGAACTCACCAGAATTGTAATTGAGCTCGCCACCATCCAAAAGAATCGTCTGAATTAACAAATATCTGTAGTTTTCACACGAATTCACAGTATACGATCGATTTTTACCTCTCCTGTTATAAATGACGAGTAGTCACTCAAGAGATAGCAAGCCAAATTTGACACTTCACCCGGATCACCGAACCTTCCAATTGGGAGTTTTTCCAAAGCCAAATCTTTAAAACTGAAACGATATCAAAGTTATGGAGTTAGTCGCGTTCTACGATTTTTCTTTTCTTTCAATTTGCTATTACTTTCCAGTTGGATCCAATCTTGACCAGGCTCCACTGTCAGCTCCAGTGTTGATTGGTCCCGGAGCGAGACAGTTAAGACGTATTCCATATCTACCCCATTCAGAAGCCAAGGATCTGTCAAAATATGAAATGATTTTTTAGTCAAACGGTACGAGATTATATTCATTCCTTTGACTGAAGGTTAAGGTTCTTATAAAATTAAATTTCTCTAACCCTGTAGTACATATGTGGTGATGATGTGTATGTTTGTGTGTATCGAAATGGTATGGAAATAGTTAAATGCCTGTAACCCAAATTTTCCTTGCGAGCAAGATAACTTAAGTAATTCTTAACCGATTTTGATGATTATTTTTTCAATCTTCAATGAATCAAATTCCCGAGGTTGAGCTCGAAGATGGACTCTGTGCACCTAAGAATCTGGAACCTATTGCTTAAGGCCCATAACTTGTGTGCTAAAATATAGTCTATAGTCTACATTTAGGCGCTCAAATATTATATTTTCGCTGATATTCGTGGACAAAGATGCAGTTTCAAAAAAGTAAGTCAGCATTTCCCTTCCTAAATATTGTTGCCTTTTAAAAGCAACTAAATTTATTTTTTGGTATTGAACCTTGTCTCAGAACGACGAGTTTTTGTGCACATTTTTACGATTTTTTCGTCGTTCTCAGAGTAGGTAGGATCCCAAAAAATAAGTTTAGTTGCTATTAAAAGGCAACATTTTTAGGAAGGGAAATGCTGACTTACTTTTTTGAAACTGCGTCTTTGTCCACTGATATCAGCGAAAATATAACATTTGAGCGCCTAAAGGTAGACTATATTTTAGCATACAAGTTATGGGCCTTAAAAACATAATTTTACACTAACACTAACACTATGATTGTTATTACATTGTTACAGTAATACAACAGAGTAGAACAATCTGGAACATTTCTTAGTGTTTAGGAATAAGGAGGAGTTAGCTACATGTGATAGTTAACTATACATGTGATAGTTAGGTATACGTGTAATAGTCAGCTATACATGTATAGTTAACTTAAATTTTTGGACTGTGTTACGACGGAGAGAGATGTTTGATGTCAAAGGAAAAGTTGATGGGTTGGGTGTGTAGTGTGTCAGGGTGACCAACAAAATGGCCGACGGTGGTATGGGACGGATTTTTCTCCGGAAATTTTTTTTCGCCGAAATTCTTTTCCGCTGAAAATTTTTTTTCGCTGACAATTTTTTTTGGCTGAAAATTTTTTTTGGCCAGAAATTTTTTTTTATGTCAGAATTTCTTTTAGCCAAAACTTTTTTTTGGCCCGAAATTTTTTTGGCCGGGATTTTTTTTGGGCGGTACGTCTTGGCCGGGAATTTTTTTTCGCCGACCTTTTTTTCCGCTGAAAAATTTTTTTTCGCTGACATTTTTTTTTTTGGTCCGAAAATTTTTTTTGGCCGAATTGTTTTGTTTCAGAATTTCTTCGCCGAAGCTTTTTTTTTGGCCAGAATTTTTGGCCGGAATATTTTTTTTGGCCGAAGGTTTTGGCGCGGATTTCTTTTGCGCACGGAAAATTGTTTCGTGAAAATATTTTTCGGCCGAAATTCGTTTCGCACGTGATATTTTTTTTGCCCGAAATTTTTTTCGCCCGAAATTTTTTCCGCCGGAAATTTTTTCTCCAAAATTCGTTTTTTCTTTTCTTCCAAAACTACTGATATCACAACAAAAACCCTTTTGAAAAGGGAAACGAGACGCAAGTCCTCGTTTCTTCTTCCAAAGCAACTGACATCAATTTGGGTGACGCTTACAGCTTCGGAACGCAAAAAAGTCGTTTGAAATATTTTCATTTTTGATTGATATTTGGCTAAACATGTAGTAGTTACCTGATTGTGAGATAGTTAGCTATACATGCCATAGTTAACTATACACGTTTCAGTTACATATACATGTCATAGTTACAATATATTGAGCAATACATGTGATAGTTAGCTATACATTTGATAGTTTTCTTTTCTTGTGATAGTTAGCTATACATTTGATAGTTTTCTTTTCTTGTGATAGTTAGCTATACATGCGATAGTTGGCTATATATGTGGTAGTTGACTATAAATGTGATAATTAGCTATCCATGGGAATAATTATAAAAATAAGAAATTTTAAAGTTTGAAAATATAACTGTAGTGTATGTTGTGTATGTGTTAGTAACACGATTACGTGTACACCGATAAGCGATCGGTCTTAAATTATTCTATATCGGGCTGCCGGCAAGCCAAAAATTGTATCAGAATAAGTGGAAGCAACTTCAAGTATCTTGTAAACATAAGTAGAACAAGACTGAGAACTTATAAGTAAGTGGTTTATGCCCTGCTTTCATCACAAACAGACGTAAGCATTTGGGCAATTGGGCCATTCCACGAAAACTTCATTCCCACGCTCGAAATACTCAGTTGTTACAAAATGATATTCATAAAAGGTGCATTATAAAGGTTAATCCTTTAACTGGAGGTCATTCAGAGAAAAGTGGCTATCATTTTGTAACTACTGAGAATTTTAAGCGTGGAAATGATGACGTCCGTGGAATCACCCAATTACATCATCAGGTACAACCTGATTAAAAGCCTGCACCCTAGAGACATACTGAGCTATATTTCTAGCACAGGAAGGTTTCGTACGGTAGCAAACTAAAACTAAAACATCACGACGCTTGCACAACTTGTGCAAACAACTATATCTTTAATAAAAAAAAAATGTCATTGGTTAATGTTCTAGTTCATTTTTTAACGATTACACCTCAAAACTGTCGTGACACCGATAGTCGTGATTCAGCTGAATCCACACGCGTTTAGTGCCACATCGATTTATGTCAAACAGATTGTGTCTTATCACCGAATCTCAAGAGGTGACATCTATGTATTGTTCGTAGCTGAATTAAGGTCTCAACATAGAACTACTCCTTTTTGTCAAGTGGCGTCATCCACGCTTGAATAGTGGAATACGGACAAACATAAAACTAATTACACACTCTATTATACGAAATTCCATTGACATAGGCCGTCGCCACACAAACAGTGTCAATCGCAGGATTGTAAGCACATCCTTTTGGGTAGAGCCGTGCGCCGACGCCGATCGATTGAAATCTTTGCAATTTTTTGGACACTATGAGCTGCCGCCGCGAACCACCTTTGACATTTTTCATGCAAGCTTCCGCTGTCCTAAAAAACTTGGAATGGGCTGTCGAGATTCGAAAAATTCAGTCGTCGCACGACTCTAAGGATAAAACACGGTGAGGACGAAAGCGGATATGGGAAGACCTTTCTCAAGTTTGTCTTTTCGAAGATTTACACTTCATACCGCCTAAGTTAACAGATGTAATTGTTAGTATAACTCACCTATACATATTCTCTATTCCTGCTTTAGCAGTAGCGCTGGGAACAACGAAACCGGATCCGCGAAAAGTGTATGTTGTGGTAATATTCAAAAATGTTGCTCCTGTCATCAAACAAATCATTTTGATGAAGAAAAAATATTACAATCAGCGCGAGATTCACCTTTTTGCGCCGCAATGAGCCTTTTACCAACGTCAAGAGTAACATTAGCTGTCCCGTTCAAAACGATGTCAATAATCGTTTTGAATGCATTGGGTGATAGACGTTCCGTAGGCGAAATGAAATTTCCAGCTGCATTATTGACAATAATTGTTGGAAGTCCCAATTCGTTCTCGATTCTATCCACAGCCAATTTAACAGCTTGCGGATCCCGTATATCTGCTGAGCAGGCAAGCACCTTCCTTCCTGTCTGTGTCTCCAATTCCTTGGCTGCTTCTTCGAGAACGTGAAGTCGTCTGATAAGAAAAAAATCTAAATTATGGAAAACAATATGTGGCTTACACTAAAACGTATACCGTCCAATTATAGCAACGGATGCACCTAGTGTACCCAACATCAAAGCCATAGCTTTACCGAGACCAGTTCCACCACCAGTAATTAGAGCCGTTTTTCCGGTGAATGTTCCAGCGGGAAGCATCGGGTTTTTCTTCACCGGAAAATACTTAGCCTGTGGTTTACAATCTTCCGACATTGTTGCTATTTGCTCGACTGGAAATTAAAACTTAAATCAACAAATTTCGGACTTTGTGTGAGTTGATGTTGAATAGTTTCAGACAGACATGAAGTGCAATACTAATTCAATGACTACGCGAAAAGCGATTGTCATTATACAAACGACAGGTTGAAGTTCCAACACAAACATGAAGTGATGTCAAAGTACAACTTTTAGCTGCAAAGAAATCTACATATTGAACTTCCATATCAAAGAACCTGAATTTCCATTCGACTTGGCAATCTTATTAGCGATTTTACAATTGGTAGGAAAAAATTACGAATAAAAATAGAAAACACAACCTTCTGTTGGCAATCAAGTAATGCACGAAAAGTATTTTACAGCGAATTTTAATACAACCGAACCTAATCGACCTTTGGTTCTTACTCAAATGAAAACAACTTTATTGTGAATATGTTTTTTTCAGTCTCTCATTCAACTTATTATCTGAGCCAATGCGTTGAATTGCTTTTTATCGAGCTCAGTTAGTTCGGTTATTTAAAGTTGATCTCAAACGCGTTAATATTTTTATGGATGTGTGAGAGTTTGTTCCGAAGCCAGAAGGGTATGTTGGTTAAAAGACCCCTCAGTTTGTTGCAATTTTTCTCCATGAAAATGTTCTACACGACGATGCAATAAGAAGTTGTAGACTGGTCCTCTGTCTAGTCCAAGAGCTCATTATGTCATCGTCGTGTGAAACATTTTCATGGTGAAAAATGGCAACAAACCGATATCTGTATTTCAAACTGCAGCCTGTTGCCAACAAATTTTCTATAATGTTGGAGTAGGGAATCGTTCAAAATCGTTAGATCACGAATTCAGTGAAGTTTTCATTTGTTTTGCGATATGTTCTTATGTCATGTTACTTCCCGTAACTTACATTGGCAATTGAGTATGCACGCGGTTTCCTCGGCACCAGGCTGCCTACTTGAGTAGTATAAGTAGCCATAAAGAACGCAGCCTGGTGCCAAAAATATGTTAAAATGTCATCGTAACGGCATAACGAATACTCTTCGCCATATAAATTTAAACTCTGCACCAGACTGCCTATTCAGGTTACTCTACTGTGTATGTATGTAGAGGGCACACACAGAAAAATCTCAAGTTATTTACCGCAATTTCATCGGGTCAAATTATGAAAAATTTCCTCTTCATAATTGGAGCAAACATAACATGATTTGTATGGAAAATTTGGCAGATTTTTCTAACTGAAATTTATATGACGTATTACACTCCTTACTGCCGTTGACTGATTTTCGGCACCAGGCTGCCTTCTGTAAGACTACCCATACTTATCAAGTACGCAGCCTGGTGCCGAGTTGGAAGCGAGTGCACATTAATGTGTTCGTTTCCACATCCATCAGCATTGTCGAAGGAACTTTTTTGGCACCAGGGTGCCTTCTGGAATCGCATAAGATTCTCTTAAAAACAACTTCGATCAGAGCTTAGGTGAGCTCACAATTCACCTCTCAGAAATTTGGACATGTTCTTTTCTCGATTCGTAACTGACTGGAACTGAGTGAAATTTCTTCGTAAGTCGATGATAGTTCTTTTGATGACGGTCGCTGTCAAATTAACAAACTGTTAGTCGTTGTCTTTGAGCTCAAGTCACAGTTGTGATGTGCTTCGGTGACGTCCTAGCTATTACTGCTGTAAGGCAAACAAACACTTATAATGCAAATACCACTACATTCAAGTGACTATACCATCAATACACAAATGTTGAGCCTTACAGGAGACAACACAACTGCTCTCTGCACAAGCCTCACTGTGCCTACACGCCCGTCGAATTTATAATGTGATTTATATGTGAAACAATATCAAATTCCATGCATTTTTGATCCCCATCACAAATGATGTTTTAAAGCCATCATTGAGGGATCTCATTTGACACAGGGAATGCGAAAGTGACAGATGCGAAATTTTTCTTATACGGCAACACCAAATTTCATTCAAACTTTCGATTTATGAATGAAATTCGGGGTTGCCTAATTCGACAAATTTCGCATCTGTCACTTTTGCATTACTATGTAAATATACAGTACATGATATTCGAATCGTCTCAGAAAAGCAAAGTGCAAGGACAGATACACACACACATTCAAAATGGTCAACAAGTTCATGTCAGAACAAAAACTATTTTAAAAAGGAAATGTTTCTTTTTTCAAGGGTGAGAAAACCTTCATAGACACCCGGTCCTCCTGGACCTATGAAGTGTTGGATTCCATCTATCGATGACAAACTTAAACCGCCTTCCTTGGCCACCATACTCTCGTCACCCCGGAACCGCTTTGTAGCATTACTTCCGGGAGGGGCTGTGCTTTCGCGCCTGTGCTCTCATTCTCCGGCCAACTGCCTTTCTTCGCTGATCACCTCTCCATGCACATTGCAGCTTCCCCATTGCCTTTGCAATTACATTATCGGCCACTTTCCATACCTTCTCATCACGGCATCTTCGAAATTATGTTGTCGCCATTTACGTCTGGCCTACTCCCACACCTGAGCTCACATCCTCCTGTTCGAACAAATGCCGGACCGCGGCGGTGCAACTGCCGAAAACCCACAACTACTTAATTGTACAAAAAGTTGAACACATTTATTGTCCGGAGACATGAATGTTCCCCCAGAGAATTATCCCCAGAATCGGAATTATCACCCTGACAAATATGCCGTATCATGTCTGTATCGTATCACCGAACCTCAAGTGGTGACATCTATGTTTTTTCATCGCTTAATTAACATCTCAACATAGAACTACTCCTTTTCTCAAGAGGCGTAATCCATGGTTTCATAGCTGAATAATATTCAGAATATGGACAAACATGAAACTAATGGGAATTATCACCCGGGGAATTATCGCCCAAGAATTTTTAGACAGCAATTTTAAGCGATTAATTTTTACAAGGAAAATTTTTCTTGGATTGAATAAAGAACACCCAATTTGTAAAAGGAAATTCACTGATACGTTCCAAATGATAATTCCCATTTGTCTGGCCGATAATTGCCTGGGTGATAATTCCCATTTATTTTGGTCTGGGGGATTATTCACTGGGGAAAAATACCCATGCGTCACAAATGCCGGATCGCGGCGGCGCATACTCCAACGGCCGAAAGTTATACTCACAACTACTTAACTCTACAAAAAGTTGAACGCATTTATTATCAACTATTTTGGAAAGTCATCGCGATACACTACACACCCATCCCAACAATTTTCCCTTTGACACACACAAACATTCTTTTATATGGGCTCAGACGAGGCCGGCTACACGATAGACCTTGGAATCAGTTACTCGTTGAACCACATCTAACAGTGAAATGGATTGGTGGCGCTGCAGTCAGACGGTGGCACTCTTTGTATCGAACCGTAACCAGCATAGAAAACGAAGAGATGGCGACCCCGTTTGTCGGTGACTATTTTGGACTATAGTGAGGATTCAGTTGTATGTCGAATCTTATTCAGCTACGAAAAAAATGGATGGCGCCACCGACAGGAGTACTTTAGTTTTATATTAATCCGTATTCAGCTATGAAAATAAGCGGATGGCGCCACCGACAGGCGGCTACTATTGCCTGATGAAAAGTGATGCAAACCCCTCTCTATTGCTACATGCAAAACCGATGACCCTCTCTATTTTTCGAAAATCTCATATATCGTAGAATCCCCAACTAAGTCTTCCCTCGAAATTTCACAAAACGATATCAGGCCGATTTCGAGAAAATTCCAAAAAAAAGTTGTTTCACATAAAAAAGGCCCTGAAAGTAACTAACTAACTCAGGATATTTTCATTAACTTTGGCTTCCATGGGACAGCACATTTTGTACTGAGAATAGATAAAGGATAAATACCGTGCATGGAAATAATGCTTACTTCCCGGCAACCGAGCAAAAATTTCCCGACAACCGAAAATCAGTCAGCGATTTCCAGCTGAACCAAAACTAATTTTCCGGTGCATATTCTGTCTCTGTCTGTGTTGTTTGAATTTCATATTTCCCGATGAGTTTTTCGAACAGATGAGCTTTATTTCACGATGGGATTGACCTCCCGATAAGTTAAGTGTTTAGCTTCCCTATAAGTTTAGCTTTCCGTTGAGTTTAGCTTCTCTATGAGCTTAGTCTATCGATGAGTTTAGAGTCCCGATGAGTTTTACTTCCCGATGAGAATGATTTTCCGACGAATGCTGTCGGTAAGTGAGTGAAGGTACGATTTCCCGCTTGCTCATCGGTAAAACAAACCCCGCAACCAAAAAAAAGTACAAAAAATTCCCCGGCCACTACGTTCGCAGGTTTCCAGGAATTTCTACGCACGCCGGATACATTGAACCGATTTTAATGAGTAAAAGAACGATTTTAGACAATACAAGAGGTAAAAGTTAAAAAGTCGCTGTACATGTAGTTCCGCAGTCTACCGCGCGAGAATATATGACCAATTCAAGTGCAAATGGCTCCGAGGATTGAATCATCAGCTTTATGCAGAGCTAGATATACTCAAAACATAGACTACGTTGGAAACAGCGCTGAACGAGAAATTTTGAAACCAAGCAGAAGAGCAAGAGAAGTGCAAGGTCACGCAAATATTCAGATGCTGTGATACAGCCGCTGAGTCTTTGATCGTGTTTTAATTTTTCGCGAAAGCCTCACACATTCTTATTACAAAGAAAAGCAAAGACAAAATTATATTGACGAAAATGGTGATTTATTCAGTTTGAATTACAAAATTTAGTCAGCTTTCTGCTTGCTGAGCTGCGTAACTTTGAAGCTGTTTAGCTAAATTAGGAGTAAAGCGATTCCATGTGAAAGAGAAGTAGTCGTTGACTGACTTGCTTAGCTTAAGGTTTGCATCGATCCAAGAATCGTGGATATAAACAAACTTCTCGAATGTGGTACCGGTTAAGAAGCCAGCACATAAATCGTTCAAGACCCAATCCATAACCACCGTGTGGTGTAGTGCCATAAACACGTTGATCGGTATACCAGTAGTATGGAGTGGGATCGATTCCTTCACGCTGATATCCTTCAAATAGCCAGAAAAGTTGAATGAATTGGAAAGTGAAACGATGAAAATCTGAATTTACCTTTCAACAATTCTTCGCTGTCGTGAATCCTCATAGATCCACCTACGATTTCGCCTACATTCGGCAACAAAACGTCAACGCTCTCAGTGAGACCATCGTTTCCAGGAACTTTGGACATGTAGAACGACTTAATGGCAGTGGGGAAACGACACAACATTATCGGCTCATTGATGGCATCAGTCATTTTTCTTTCTGGAGCCTCTGGTATATCCTACCAGTGAATGTGGATAAGACATTGAGCTGCGAAAACATTATTTGGAAATTACCTCGCCGAATTCGTAGAATGTTCCATCGTCTTTCGTGACATTGTTTTCTTTCAACCATTTGATCGCATCGCTATAATCCATACGTCGGAATGGACGTTTCGGCGGAACGAAGTCAGGATTGAGTTCTTTGACAACGTAGCCATACGGAGATTTGAGCACGCGATCAACCACATCGCACACCAGATCTTCCAAACGGTCCAGCAAATCGTTAAAAGTAATGAACGGACATTCAGCTTCAACATGAGAATATTCAGCCAAGTGACGTCTGCAACCAATTCAGAATTAGTATGAAGGGAGATGGAAGTAAATGAATGTACCTAGTGCGACTTTGCTCAGCGCGATAACTTTGCGCGATGCAGTACACATCACCGAGCGCCGGTAGACAAGTTTCCAAATAAAGTTGAGAGCTTTGCGTCAAATAAGCTTCCTCGCTGCAATAAAAATCGCTAAATTAATTCAAATTCAAGGAAACATAGTGAAAGAGTAAAACACAGGGACCCGCTTTTGGGAATTTTACAATTTAACAATCGTTGAACTCTTACCCAAAATATTTCAATTTGAAGAGAGTAGAGCCTCCTTCAACTTGGGTTTGAACCAATGTTGGTGGCGTTACTTCAGTGTAACCGCGATCAAGATAATGACTTCGAAATGCATGCATCAAAACACTTCTCATTTTCAAAATTTTCGACGTATTTTCTCCTCGTATTATAATGTGTCTGTTGTCTAATTGAACATCTGGAAGAGACTCTTCGTTCAAAATGGCATCAGCTCCACCAGCCGGTGCCAATCCAATCAGTTCCCAGTAGTCGACTTTCAATTCATGTCCACCTGGAGCGGCTTTACCCTCAGGAACTTCAACCAACGTACCGTAGAAACAAACGGATGATTCCGTTGACAGAACGACAGCATTGTACGTCTGGCACAATACATCAGTTAAAACACACTGCAGGAACGCAGTTCCATCCCGTAAAGTAACAAACATCAATGCTTTCCCTTGACGTCGCAATCGATGCACCCAACCATTAATCTTTACGCGAACACCGCGATACTGTGACCCATCAAATATTTTAATTTGCTTTGCAGCTGGTAATGACGGATCTTGCGTGATGACAACTTTTTTAGCTTCTTCCAGATTTTGTTCTCGCTTCTTTGCGTCCTCTTCTTCCTTCTGTGATTTGCTTGATTCCTTCTGTTTGTCACGTTGCCATAACTTCTGGATTTTTTTCAGTTGCGACTTAGCCGCAAGTTCGTATTGTTCGGACGATTTTTCATCCTTTGAATCAACGTAAATTGGTGGAAATGGCTCCTTTCCGAAGTGATGCATTGCCTTCAATATTGTCTTGAAAGGATTGTCTTTGGTGCCTGCACCAGTTTCATCGTTGCCGGTTTTGTCAGACGTGTAAATAGCGCCTTTGTTTTGATGGGAGTGGACAGCAATTAGTAAAATGATTTGGTTTCTGCGAGCGATGTATACTTACTTATCGACATTTTATCAAATTCAGCTTCCATTTTTATGTGTGTCTACAAACGATGTACAATATCGTTAAATGAAAAAGGCTACCACGGTAGTTCGATTCCGGTAGTCTGCACGCTATACTTTTCTTCAATTGTTACGCCTTTATTTATACTTATTTATTACTTTATTGAGTGAATCACTGTCAACTTATATTTATTTCCGAACAGAATTTTATCTATCAATACAAATCTTATTATTTATCTCGAATTATTTCATCATCTTTGAAATTTTTATTCATTGACTTTCATGCACAACGTCGTGGCAAAGGAATGAAGTTTATCCATTCACACACGCGAGATGCATAATGAACCATAAAGTAATTCAGTCCCAGCTAATATGTATTATTTTTCGCACGAACTGACTTTTAGATTAATTTTTGGGATCCCGGGAGCGGGATTCAATCTGGGCACTATAGGCCCAAGGACCGCCGAGCTAGGGCCGTTTTGGTCTTTTGTATGTACATACATAACTTGAGTAAATCTTTTCCGATTTTCAAAAAAAAAAAATTATTTGAAAGGTTTGAGCACTGCCGACAATTTATAAAAGGAAATTTCTTGATTTTCAACCCATGGATTTGGCTAGGGCATTAAAAACGAGTATCTGCTATTGCTCAACGTGTTTTTTAGATATAACTCGAGCAAATCGTTTCCTATTTTCATAATTTTTTTTTAATCGAAAGGTCTATGAAAGCCCAACAATTTGTAGACGCAACTATTTTCTCTGCTAGGACCTCACATGTTTTCTGTACATAACTCGAGTAAATCTCTTCCGATTTTCAAATTTATTTTTAATCGAAATGTCTAGGAATGTCCGAGGGGGAAACGACGCGAGCAAATCTTGTCCCACCTATTTGCTATTGGTGTCTATTGGTGTCTATTGGCGTCTATTGGCGTCTATTAGTGTCTATTGGCGTCTATTGGTGTCTATTGGCGTCTATTGGTGTCTATTGGCGTCTACTGGTGTTTATTGGTGTCTATTGGTATCTATTGGTGTCTATTTGCGGCTATTTTCCGTACACTTAAAGAAAGAGGAGCGTTAATAAGTGTCATAATCAAAGCAACAATCGAAGATTGTAAAACCAACAATTCGACTATGCATAAAAATTGCGTATTCTGCAATTTTGAATAGTTGATTTGACTTTTCGCAATTGTAGAAAATGCAACTTTCACGTGTAGTCGAATTGTTGATCAGACAATTTTCAATTGTTGCTTTGACTATGACACTTATTCACGCTCCTCTTTCTTTAAGTGTAGAAAAAGAATCAACAAAATCGGTTAGGATTTACCCGATTTAAGTAAACAAACACATTAGGCCCTAGTAGAAACTAGATTTTAGGGTCTTGGCTGAGTCCAAGGGCTTCTACTCAGAAACCTTTCTTTCATAAAAAGTGAGACATTCCCGAGAGGGAAAGGACGCGAGCCAATACTGGGACAGGTGAAAAATGTTATGAAAAATGTGAGAAAATCGGAAAAGATTTACTCGAGTTATGCACGAAAGACCAAAAACCACTTAAACGGCCCTAGCTCGGCGGCCTTTGGGTCGACAGTGCCCAGATTCAGTCCCATAAAAAATTTTTCAATTACCTTTCAGAAAAAAAAAGTTTTTGAAAATCGGTTGAGTTTTACTTAAGTTATCGCGGTAACAGATGGACGGACGGACGCACAACGTTTTTAGTGTTGATTCGTCATCTAAGCACCAGGATCGATGCTCCCCACCTACTCCCAGGTCGAAATTAGGGTGGTTACAAACGTCGTGGTAAACGCATAAGACCCCTTTTCGAAGAACTTCGTTCTTCGTACGGGTCTAAAAATTGTGTTAAAAATAAAAGACAATACCAACTGTGATAACTGTATTTTTCTTATGCCAAGTAATCGAATTCAGTGAGCATACAACAGATGGCTCTTATGTCTGTCTTGTCATTACGCCATAGAGCCTAGATAGACAAGTGATAAATGAATCCTGATAACATGAGAGCCAGGTGAAAGTGAATCGGCTGTTCAGTTTCTTTACGGAAAAACCGTGGAGCCCATTACCAACAATGAACATTTACGATCAAAGTTTATATCAAAGAAAACGAAGTGCCATATTTACGAAACAATTTACCGTTCAGTATTGATCTACGGCTGCGAATTTTGGGAGATGAAGAAAAGAGATGAACAGTTGCTCCTAACGCTCCTAACTTTCGAGCACAAGGTACTTCGCACCATATTTTGAGCGATGCGCTAGTGGGAGAGATGGCGACGGCGGTAAAACTTTGAATTGGAACGTGATTTTGTGCGAGTCGGATGGATATAGTGAAAGTCCAAAGGTTGAGGTGGGCCGGGCAGTTAGCACGCATGGATAAAAACAGAGGCCCCTCAAAGTTATTCCGTTACGATCGGGGGTGACAGTCCTTTGTTTTCAAATGTACAAGTAAAACTCAACGTGAAGTTAGCTGCAGTTGCGGCCGAAGATAACTTCATTGCAAAAAAATCAGCTGATTTCATTAATAAATTTACCAAAATCAGCTGACTTCATTGAAAATTTCATTAATTAGCACTTTTTTTCAGAAAAGATTTTTTTGTGATTATCTGGTGATTATTTGGTGATTATCTGGGAGCGGTTCACCCTTCGAATCAGCTGATTTTGTTTGCAATGAAGTTAGCTTCGGTCTGAACTGCAGCTAACTTCACGTTGAGTTGGTCGCCCAAAAATTAGATGGATTGATGACGACAGGCAGCGTTGAATTGGAATTCTAGAGCAGACCAAGGCCCACAAGTGGCTGTAGCGCCGAAAAAGTAAAGTAAATAAAAAAATCCCTGCGAGAATAGTTCATTACATGACTTACGTGAGTACACAAGCCAAACTCACGAGTGTTTTTTTGAGCTACAAGCTTTCGCATGGACAGGCAATAGAACATTATACATTGGACCCTACTGCATTAGTCTACCGATGGCAATGGATCATTGCAGACATTGATTAAATGATACTAGTAGAGATGTCGTTGCCATATCACCACTCTTTGGGGTTGAGACGAATAAAACTCTAATTTTTTAAATTGCACTTTACAATATTTTATTATTGCCGACCGGTTTCTTCAGCTAAGCTGACATCATCAAAGGCTATTACTCGACTAATGAAAATTTGGTTGCAGTCTAAATTTTATTGCGACGTGCATTGTTTGACATATAATGAGAATAATTTCTCTTAGCACTCTCTCAATTTTATTTCTCGATACATTTTTTGAAAGGTATGAGATCAAATTGAGAGAACTGAGAGCTGGCGCAATTTCATCGCAATTCTCAATCGCAAAAATAATTTTCTCAAAACTCCAATTTTCAACTGCGACCACAATAACAAATAAATAGATTAATTGATTTTAATTCCTTATCTGTGTGGTGATAACAGAGATAAGTTCGTTGCATACATCAATAAAACAAAAACACCAAAAAAACAAACAAAAAACAATTTTGCTGCACCATTGACGATTTCTCTTCACTCTTCGCAGTCATAGAAAACTTCACTCCAGTGGCGCCGACTAGTGGGGGCAATGGGGGCGGCCGCCCCTCCCCTTATAAAACCAAGGGGGGCGTAGCCCCCCCTTGATTTTCAAATTATTCAAACGGGAAGAATCAACCCTCTTACTAAAGAAATATAAACTCAATTATTTAGAATATCTTGAATTGCGCGGCTCTTAGTTAAAATATTTTCATTACTCAAAACATCTGTCTTGTCCAGTTTTTTATTACAACAATCAGACTTATACAAATCACCGATATGATTATGGGCATGTTAGAAACGACTTCTTTAATTTTTCTGACTCAATATTCGCACGTAAGTCCAGCGCTCTCATTGACTTCCTACTTAGAAGTACTTAAATTAATTTCAATTTTCACAGTGTATTTTTGTGGCTTCTAAAAAAGTTTTTAGCAAAATTTGCTAAGAAATATTTGTTGACCACACGACAGTGTTGCCGAAAAACTGAAAGTGAACGTAATGTTCATATAACATTGACGTTTAGTCTTTCGGCGACACTATCGTGTGTTTAATAAATATTTCTTCGTAAATTTTGCTAACAAATTTTTTAGACGCCACAAAAATACCAAATACAAAAATTGAAATTAATTTCAGTACTTTCTAAGTTGAAAGAGAGTGTTGTTTCATAACTTTCTAGTATAATTTGTTTGAAAGATACTAATGGAAAAATTATGATCTTTATTATGCTAACAATTTTTTTTAACCAAAAAAATACACTAAAAAACGTTTTCAACTCTTAAAATTTTTGCCTGCGGCGCTACAAATTTAATAACTTTAATAATAAAATTGAATTACACTACTCTTCCTAATTTGTATGCTGACCTATTTGAATATTCTTTTTGCCAATATAGCAGGAAAGCAAAGTTGATTTCACAGAGCCTTGGAAATAGCATAAGAAACAACAGAGGAAATTCACCAATTTGTAGATTCGCTTGTTTTATCGACAAGAATCAATAACATAGATTACTTTGAATATTCAAGGAGGAAGCTCCGTGTAAGCTACTCGTTTATAAAAAACAAAATTTTTCGCTCGCGATTAAAGAAATTAATACTTATTCTTGTCATTAATGCCTAAAGATAGGTCGCAGGACAATGCTACAAGTCTCAATGTTGAGAATACAGGAACAAACACATCACTTCCTAATCGAATTCTCAAAAAGTAGTCTTGCCCCTTGCCCCCCACTCGAAAGTCAAACTCGGCGCCTCTGCTTCACTCACACTCGAATTGGACGTGGTTTCCGTCAAGTCAATGACTCTCGCAACTGTTTTTGTCTGTAGAGCAAAAAGGTATAGCAAAGGTGATTTAATATTTCTTTCGTTTTCATTGAGCAGGTTTTCGTGTTTGTGTTTTTGTATGTGTATGTGTATCGCCTCATAATATTCTACCTTCCAGTGTTGCTTGACAGGATGTATAAGTTTCAGGTCGCTTATGTTGATCTCGTGTTTTGAAGTGAAAATGTGTCTCCCAACTGCAGTTTTTTGCTTCCATTTCGCAGAATTTATGTGCTCGTTACGTTTTACGTTTTTTTCCGTCGCGCCACACCAAGTGAAATTGATTTTCTATTGTTTATTGAGAGTATTCTGAAGTAGAAATTTTCAAAGAAAAGCAGCACGGCGGCGGCTCGTTTTAATCTCTGAAATTGAGTCCGAATTTATTTTTGTCCAGTATCATTCGTCCCACACTATGTGTGTATTCAAATGACAGACACTAGGCAAAGGCAAAACAGACGTAAAAATAATAATACAAAACAAATGTCATTCATTGATAATCTACCATTTCAACAAACATATAATTTTTAATTTTGCTAGAGTTAAGTGAGATGTTGTACAGTATTACCTACGTAGTCTATTCTTTTGTTGTCATTGCGTCCACAGGTATGTTTAGGCATTTAATTGCACTGAACTAATTTGAACCCTCTTTGTTACACGTTTATTTCATACAGTCGTCTGCGAAAAATATGAGTTGAAAATAACATCGAATGCTCCTGCTGTTCATGGCAGCACAATTGAATTCCATGCGGATCTCTACACATACGGGGAACTGGACAAAGGAAAATATAAATTCTATTGGAAGGACGATGCAATTCCACAACACAATTATGTAAGTAGATCGATTGATATTTTTGCTTTTCACTTCCGAAACGGGAAAATACGTCGCTTTATCGCTTATCCAAGACACAAGAATGAGATGGAGTGGTGTCACATAATGTAAATTAGTATTTACCTTCAGCTTGATATTGTTTTATCAGTTGTTTTGCTTGTGTTTCAAATTGTGACTCAGATGAATGTTGACATGATTACAGCAAAATACTACGAGTGAACCGCACTCGGATTTTTCGGTGACGTACTCTGGTGATGACTATCCGCCAGGATGGTACACTATGGAAGTGGTTGTCGAATATACATCGTGGATTATCGATTACCGTTTAACATCGAAACGTATGGAGTTCGAAGTGACCGGTAAGTTAGTTTTATATTATTAATTCGGATATGAGGGTTTTCTGTAGTATGGCAAAGGTTAATCGGAGGGAGCAGTGGCATAATCATATCAAGAACGATATAATATCTGGAAAAATTTAGAGGGAAGAGGAAGCAAGGGTTAGCCTGTGGGTTCAGTTGTGTATGGAATCATATTCAGCTACGAATAAACGAATGGAGCCATCGACAGTTCAACTTTAGTTCTTTAATGATCTGCATTCAGCTATGAAAATAAGCGAATGACGACATCGACAAGCGACTACTGTTGAGTAAGGAATCTGTTTAGTTTGTATTCAGCTATGAAAGCGTGGATGGCGCCACTAAGTACTAGTAAGGACTAGTTCTATGTTTGGGCGTAAATTCAGCTGAGCGTCGGATTTTGTTAGTTGAAGTCTTCAAACCCAACCCGACCCGAAAAAAACGAAAATTGAAAACTAAGTTCAAAAACCCGACCCGACCCGACCCGATTTGGGTCGGGTCGGGTTTTTTCGCCGAGTTTCGGGCGGCGCGCTCACCTCTAATTCATACCACCATCACATTCGATTGTTGACAATCTTTCATTGTAATTTATTGATACAGAGAAGTGTTATGTTGGCACCACTGTACCTGGGTAGAATGCGCTTGTCGACAGCAGAGGAATGAGAAGTTAAAGATCGAAGGAATGAAACGTTAAAACGGTGTATGAAATGGCAGAGGATTTCATACGAACGCTCTCAAGAGAGGTGCCAATTTTTTCCACGTGCTCGCTCTATCTCGCCGCACTGTTACCATCTTAACATTTCTCTGGTCGACAGACATATTTTTCATGGGAGAGAATTCTCTCAATAATACATGTAATTTGACATGTTGGCTCAATGCAAATCGAAATGTTATTCAACATGCGCATTCTATCCAGGCACAGTGGTGCCAACTTAGCAAGTTTCATGCACGGAGGTCACTTATTCATCCAAATTCATTCATAATTAATTATTGCCGAATAAGAAACAATCGATTTATAACTCGATTCGGTCATGCAACGTAAATTTGTCGATGTTGCCGAATCCTATAACAAGCTGAAAATTCAAAAACGAAATTCAATAAGTCCAAAAAATCGGTGTAAATTCGATGTTAATTTTTATAGTAGTGCACCCTCGTGAAGAAATACATCTTTCAAGCAGTTCATATTTTACTGAGAATGAAATTTATGAATCTTATCATGAAGTTCGTCGGACTGCGCGGGGTTTGGAGGGGTATGTGGCTTAAAGACGGTGGGTGCGAAGGCACTCGTAAAGCTTTGAGACGGTGCGCGCGAGGGCACTTGTAAGCGGAAAATCTGAGATGTAATTTAAAAGATTTTTTTTTATACCAGGGGGCTACCGCCCACTCCTTATTGTTAGCCTGCGGATACTTCTAAAACCATAAGAATTGATCAATTGTCCAACTGCCCGACATTTTCACCAATACTGACGACTTCTACTTACTAAACTGCCAAACAAACTGATTGCTTATTTCTCATACTTTCCCAGATACTTCTAAAACCATAAAAATGGATCACTTTTCATTTGTTATTATTTGATAGTTTAATTTGATTTCTTGGGCTCAATTTTGTTCATTTTATTAAATGCTCCTAGATTTCAATGGTACTTGAACTGTCACTACTGTGAACTACTTGAACTGTAGAAAATCACGATTTCTATTAAGACTTTGTCTCACTCTATCGGCAATACCTATGTGGGCATTTCCACTGAAAAAAAAGTTTTGACTAGCTATGAAACTACATCATTAGTTAAAACGTCTTGGCATTGTCTATTCCGCATTTGCTAAATAAACTTTTCCCCAAATTTAAAATTCTAATTGCACGTGAGTCTTAGTCATAGAAAAAGTCAATAAATAATTATTTAGCTTATCCGATACCTCAAATTAACTATTTCATTTACATAAAATGTGTTTATTTGGACCTTAGTATAGTGTTTATATTGGAAACGAGAGTTAGAGGAGAAGTCACTCCGAAAATTGTTTATTTGTACAGATGATTTTGTTTATCAGGTGCTAACATACTTTTTACATTTCTGTTTATCCATTTTGCTAAAACAAATAGTGTTTGTGAACTCACTTAGAAATGACAGCCGCCCTAGCTGCCTATAACAAATAAACTGAATACTCCACACACGCTCATCGAGGAGACCTTGTCTAATAGAAAAAAAATTGACTTTAAAATCATAACAAAACTTATTTGTCATTATGGGGCAGCACAGGAAAGAGGATTTCGTTCAACAATTTTAACATTGATGCGTTCACAAGCGCGGAAAGGTGCATTGCAAGATGGACTGAGTACTTCAAAGGACTGTTTAAACCGAACACAACGCTTAACCGAAACGAAGAAAACAACGAATTGCCATTTCATACTGTGCAACCATATATAGAAGAACCAACGATGCAAGAAGTTGAAGCTGAAATTTCTAGGATCAGAAATTTCAAAGCCCCGGGGACAGACAATCTACCCGGCGAACTTTTCAAGAACGGCGGTAACGCGCTATGTATGGAGATGCACGAGCTCATCACGCGTATATG